>JAWJVD010000133.1:5000-283961 GCA_038048745.1 Coluber constrictor foxii | reverse complement strand
ACCTTGAGCCTGGCTAGGATTGAACTCGCAGAAATTGCAGGCAGCTGGATGTTAATTGCTGCCTTTGTAGGAAGCATTAGCCCCCTACGCTACTCAGGCTCCTCCTTTTATTGTGTGAGCCGCCTGGAGTCCCACGGGAGAAGGGCGGCATACAAATTCTAATAAAATAAATAAATAAAATAAAAAACTTAGTCCTCAACTGGACAACAGGTGAGGGAAGACGCTCCAAAGAGACCTTGACTAATTTGGGCCATAAAATGGATGGTGTCCAAAATCTTCTTTAAAACCTCCAGTGATGGAGCCACTCACAACTTCCGGTGGCAAGCCGTTCCACTGATTCATTGTTTTGAACGCCAGGAAATTTCTCCGTAGTTCTAGATTGGATCTTGTCAGAGTTTGTTGCCGCACACACACGATCAGACAATTCAGCAGGACTCAAAACTTCTTTATATACATAATAATAATAACACATAAGGCATGTATACAATAATACCCTTGTAAGGTTTTTCCACGTTGTAGAGAAGACAGCACAAAATGGAAGCACAAAATGGAGAAGGCAAAATGGAGGAGAGAGTAGCTAGTGCCCTCAAGCTTATATACAAGCCACACCCAGGCTCCAAACTGTCTCTTATGGCCCCATATAACAAATACTATGTTTCAGTTACCAAACAGTCCTCATTGGCTGACCTGTTGCCATGTCTATTCCAATTCATGAATATATTTACACTGACAGATCTCTCTTAGATAAGAGGCAGAGATGTGGAACAGGGGTCTCCAAAGCTGGCAAGTTTAAGACTTGTGGATGTCAACTCCCAGAATTCCCCAGCCAGCATGCTGGCTGGGGAATTCTGGAGTTGACGTCCATAAGTCTTAAAGATGCCAAGGTTGGAGAGTCCTAGTTTAGAAGACCCTGTTCAGGTGACTTTCTGGGCAAAAGCATTTGCCAAACCACGTTGTCAGTCTGTCCTTCAGCCCAAACCAAGGAAATACGCCATGGAGAGCAACCTTGGCTCCGGGCAGGCAGGAGATGTTCCTACAGCATCTCAAGTGCCAGCAAGATTTGGACCGTTCCCAGTCCTGCCTGCATCATCAGTCTGTCAATTTCATGATCAAAACTGAGGTGGGGAAGAGGGAAAACATTACCTAACATTGCTAAGATGACTTTCAGATGGCTTTGTTCTGTGTTGTGCATCAGATGACGGCAGCCGTGAGTAGGATCCGGTGTAAAAAACTTTTAAAAAACTTTTTTAAAGCACTTTTTACTACCTAGTCACCTGAACTGGTAGTTAAAAAATGCCTAAAAAGTAAAAAAAAAAATTCCGACGATCAGCTGAGTGATGCGTGATTGTTGGAACTTTTTTTTTCTTTTTACTTTTTTAAAGCCTTTTTAACTACGGGTTCTGGAGAAGTTAAAAAAGTTTTTTTAAAAAAAAGTTCTAATGATTGCACGTCACTCAGCTGATAGTTGCAACTTTTTTTTTACATTTTTTACTACCGGTTCGGCAAACTGGTAGCGTTTTTTTACTACTAGTTCAGGCAAACTGGCCTGTAGCATTTAACCCCTGGATTAAGGCACCAGGGCTAGAAAGCGGGAGAGGTGAGTTCAAGTCCTGCCTTAGCCATGAAAGCCAGGCTGGGTGACTTCCCTTGGGTCCGTCACCAGAAGAACGGTGAGTTCTAGCCCCGTCTTAACACCAAACATGGACTGGGGTAACTTTGGGCCAGTCCCTCTCCCATCCCAATCCATCTCATAGGCTTGTTGTTGTTGTTGTGAGGAAAAATAGGAGGAGGAAATGGTGTTGGATAAAATTTTCTCCCTTCAGTACCATGGGAGAAAATCAAGAAGTGGTAATATAATGCCTTGGAAGGACATTCTTGGAAAACTGTGTCCAGTTTTGTTCGCCTTGATGTAAAAAAGATGTTGAGACTCTAGAAAAAAGTGTAGAGAAGAGCAACAAGGAGGATTAATGACTGGAAGCTAAAACATATGAAGAGCGATTGCAGGAACTGGGTATGTCTAGTTTGATGAAAAGAAGGACCAGGGAGACATGATAACAGTCTTCAATATCTCAGGGGCTGCCCCAAAGAAGAGGGAGTCAAGCTATTCTCCAAAACACCAGAGGGCAGGATAAGAAACAATGGATAGAAACTAATAAAGGAGAGAAGCAATTTAGAACTAAGGAGAAACTTCCTGGCAATTAATCAGTGGAACAACTTGCCTCTACAAGTTGTGGATACTCCATCACTAGAGATTTTGAAGAAGAGAATGGACAACCAACTGTCTGAAATGTTATGGGTGACATGCTAGAGCAAGGAGGTAGACTAGTAGACCTCCAAGGGTCCCTCCCAACTCTGTCACTCTGTTATAAATTTTAAACATTTACTACTTTCAGTCCTGAACAATGTACAGTAAAGTTAGCTCATGACTTACAACCCTTCTTGAGCCCAGAATTATGGTTATAGGTTGTGCTGGTCATTAAGCGGATCGTCACATGACTCTGGCTGATTTTACAACCTTTTTTGTAGCAGTTGTTATTTGAACGTCACAGTCATTAAGTGAATCCATTGTCTTCAGTGGTGGTTGTTGTTTTGGCAAAAATCAGAAGGACAGGAATAGAATAGAATAGAATAGAATAGAATAGAATAGAATAGAATAGAATAGAATAGAAAGAATAGAATAGAATAGAATAGAATAGAATAGAATAGAATAGATAGAATAGAATAGAATAGTAGAGTAAAAATAAAAAATAGAATAGAATAGAATAGAGAAAATGAATACAATGTAGAAAATGAATAGAACAGAACAGAATAGAATATAGGACTAAGAATAAAAACAATAGAACAGAATAGAATAGAGTAGAATATAGAATAGAATAGAATGAGATAGAATAGAATTAGAATAGAATAGAATAGATAGAATAGAATAGAATAGAATAGAATAGAATATAGAAAATGGATAGAATAGAATAGAATACTATAGAATAGAATAGAATAGAATAGAATAGAATAGAATAGAATAGAATAGAATAGAATAGAATAGAGTAGAGTAGAGTAGAGTAAGAATAAAACAATAGATAGAATAGAATAGAATATAGAAAATGGATAGAATAAGAGTAGTAGAGTAAGAATAAAACAATAGAATAGAATATAGAAAATGAATAGAATATAGAAAATAATAGAATAGAATAGAACAGAATAGAATAGATTATGGAAAATGGATAGAATAGAATAGTAGTAGTAGAATAAGAATAAAACAATAGAACAGAACAGAACAGAATAGAATATAGAAAATGAATAGAATAGAATAGAATAGAATAGAATAGAATAGAATAGAATAGAGTAAGAATAAAACAATAGAACAGAACAGAATATAGAAAATGAATACAATACAATACAATACAACAGAATAGAATATAGAATAGAATAGAATAGAATAGAATAGAATAGAATAGAATAGAATAGAATAGAATAGAATAGAATAGAATAGAATAGAATAGAATAGAATAGAATATAGAAAATGGATAGGATAGGATAGAATCCTTTATTGGCCAGATAAAGTTTATTGTGTAGAAAGGACAAGCCACAAGTCATGGTCCTGCCTCTTTTGGCAAGCCGGATTTTCCTGCCCGCCACCGTAGTGCGGTCCTGTTGGATGTCTGCCTGCCCTCCACTTTCCAAAGCCAGCCACAATTTTAAGTGCCGGGTTTAATTGCCGCATGTCCCCGGCCCGGGCGTTCTCATCTCTCCGATGTTCTTGGCAGCCAGCTAAGAATAATGCCAGCCCTTCTGGCAACTTTCCCCGCCTTTGGAAGGGAGAAGCATCCTCCAGCCCAGCCTACTTCCAAGGTGACCCAAGACAATTACGGAAAAAAAGAAACAAGGGGCCAGCCAGCCTTTCCTGAGCCAAGTCCTTAAGTGCCACCCATGCAGGACGGTGGGGAGAGTTATTGGGAAAGGCAGCGTCGCCAGACACGATGGAAGGGAGGCGGGCAGCCGAGGGAGGGAGGGAGGGAGGGACCGCCGATCCTGGGCAGTCAAGTCAGCCGGGATGCAGCTTGATGGGAGATGACGGGGACACCGTTTGGCCCTCCGTCTCCGCAGCTCTGCAAAGCATCTTCTTCGTAAAGCGACCCTGGCAATATAGGTTTTTTAGTTTAGGTTTTTTTTAAAAATTTGATTTATATGCTGCCTTTCTCCGGAGACTCAGGGCGGCTTACAATGCGTTAAGCAATAGCCTTCATACTTTTGTATATTTATACAAAGTCAGCTTATTGCCCCCACAAACTGGGTCCTCAATTGACCTCCCTTAGAAAGGATGGAAGGCTGAGTCAACCTTGAGCCTCGAACTTGCAATAATTGCAGACAGCTGAATGCTCTTCTTTCTTTCTATCTTTCTTTCTTTCTTTCTTTCTTTCTTCTTTCTTTCTTTCTTTCTTTCTTTCTTTCTTTCTTCTCTTCCTTCCTTCTCCTTCCTCTTTCTTTCTTTCTTTCTTTCCTCCCTTCCTTCCTTCCTCTTTCTTTCTTTCTTTCTTTCTTTCTTTCTTTCTTTCTTTCTTTCTTTCTTTCTTTCTTTCTTTCTTTCTTTCTTTGCCCTCCTTCCTTCCTTCCTTCCTTCCTTCCTTCCTCTTTCTTTCTTTCTTTCTTTCTTTCCTTCCTCTTTCTTTCTTTCTTTCTTTCCTTCCTTCCTTCCTCTTTCTTTCTTTCTTCTTTTTTTTTGAATTTTGATTATATGCCGCCCATCTCCGGAGACTCAGGGCGGCTTACAATGCATTAAACTATAGCCTTCATACTTTTGTATATTTTATACAAAGTCAGCTTATTGCCCCCACAAACTGGGTCCTCAATTTACCCACCTTAGAAAGGATGGAAGGCTGAGTCAACCTTGAGCCTCGAACTTGCAATAATTGCAGACAGCTGAATGCTCTTCTTTCTTTCTATCTATCTTTCTTTCTTTCTTTCTTTCTTTCTTCTTTCTTTCTTTCTTTCTTTCTTTCCTTCCTTCCTTCCTCCCTTCCTCTTTCTTTCTTTCTTTCTTTCCTCCCTTCCTTCCTTCCTCTTCTTTCTTTCTTTCTTTCTTTCTTTCTTTCTTTTCTTTCTTTCTTTCTTTCTTTCTTTCTTTCTTTCTTTCTTTCTTTGCCTCCTTCCTTCCTTCCTTCCTTCCTTCCTTCCTCTTTCTTTCTTTCTTTCTTTCTTTCCTTCCTCTTTCTTTCTTTCTTCTTTCCTTCCTTCCTTCCTCTTTCTTTCTTTCTTCTTTTTTTTTGAATTTGATTTATATGCCGCCCATCTCCGGAGACTCAGGGCGGCTTACAATGCATTAAACTATAGCCTTCATACTTTTGTATATTTTATACAAAGTCAGCTTATTGCCCCCCACCAAACTGGGTCCTCAATTTACCCCACCTTAGAAAGGATGGAAGGCTGAGTCAACCTTGAGCCTCGAACTTGCAATAATTGCAGACAGCTGAATGCTCTTCTTTCTTTCTATCTATCTTTCTTTCTTTCTTTCTTTCTTTCTTCTTTCTTTCTTTTCTTTCTTTCTTTCTTTCTTTCCTTCCTTCCTCCCTTCCTTCCTCTTTCTTTCTTTCTTTCTTTCTTTCTTTCCTCCTCCCTCCTCCCTCCCTCCCTCCCTCTTCCTTCCTCTTTCTTTCTTTCTTTCCTCCCTTCCTTCCTCTTTCTTCTTTCTTTCTTTCTTTCTTTCTTTCCTCCTTCCTTCCTTCCTTCCTTCCTTCCTTCCTTCCTTCCTTCCTTCTTCCTTCCTTCCTCTTTCTTTCTTTCTTTCTTTCTTTCCTTCCTTCTTCCTCTTTCTTTCTTTCTTCTTTTTTTTTTGAATTTGATTTATATGCCGCCCATCTCCGGAGACTCAGGGCGGCTTACAATGCGTTGAGCAATAGCCTTCATACTTTTGTATATTTTATACAAAGTCAGCTTATTGCCCCCACAAACTGGGTCCTCAATTGACCCACCTTAGAAAGGATGGAAGGCTGAGTCCACCTTGAGCCTGGGGAGATTCGAACTTACAGTAATTGCAGACAGCTGGAGTTAAATTACAATGCATTAGTCTGCTGAGCTATCCAGGCTCCTAGTTTATTAAATTTTAAATTAAATTATTATTAAATTATTCTCTCCCCCTCCTCCCCCCCCCCCGCAAAAGGGTGATCGTATTACACAACTATAGGTAGTTCTCATTTACAATGGTTCATTCAGATCCTTCAAAGTTACAATAGCACTGAAGAAAAGCTGGAATATGTACCAGCTTAATAAATCACTGCAGTCAACGTTGAATGTTTGCTTTGGGTTCTGGGTTTGGATTCCCACAACTGTGTTACCAATTTAATAAATGCCATGATTCACTTAACAACAAAAGGAGCCTGGATAGCTCAGCAGATTAAAAGCATTGGGATTAAAGACCAGCTGTCCTGCAATTACTGTAAGTTCGAATCTCCCCAGGCTCAAGGTGGACTCAGCCTTCCATCCTTTCTAAGGAGGTCAATTGAGGACCCAGTTTGTGGGGGCAATAAGATGACTTTGTATAAATATACAAAAGTATGAAGGCTGTTGCTTAACGCATTGTAAGCCGCCCCTGAGTGTTCAGAGAAGGCGCGGCATATAAATCAAATTTAAAAAAAAAACAAAATAAAAAAAAACAACGGTGGCAAGAAAAATTGTACAACGGGGCAAACTTGGTTAACAAATGTTTCACTTAGCAATGTGAAATTTTGGGCTCGACTGTGGTCATAACTCAAGGACTTCCTGTAATTCCCCCCCCCCATGCACCCCCTCACTTTCCTGTAACTTTTCTCCATCTGCAGATTAAACTTTACAGCCCCAGCTTTAGAAATGGAGGGTTTTTTTTTTTGTTATCTGGTTGAATTTCATTCTACCCCAGTCGTGACCTGTGTGGGCTGAGGCTAAATTGCACCTTTCCTCCAATTCAGTTGCTCAGGAATTGGATGGAAATATTGTAATCCTGATTTTTTATTACAGGTTGCTGTAAAAATACCCCCTTTTCTAACTTGACCTTCTCCAGAAGATCTGGCGAGACGATCGGTTGGAAAATGGACCCAAATTTCCAAAATTGCTAGATGTAACAACAAGATGTAAGTCCTTGACTTACAACCATTTGTTTAGGGACCGTTTGAAACTACAGTTCCACTGAGAAACGCGACTTATGACTGTTTTTCACCGTAATGACCGTTGGCAGCTGTCACATGATCAAAATTCAAACGCTTGCAACGGACTCATATTTATGACGGTTGCAGCATCCAGAATCACAAAAGGATCCCCCCTTTGCTGTGACGAGCAAAGTCAGTGGGGAAACGAGATTCACTTAACAACCCTGTTTAAGCGAGTTTTGTCCCATTTTACGACCTTTTTTTTTGCCACAACTGTTAAGCGAATCACTGCCGTTGTTCAGTGAATCATGCATCGTTAAGTGAATCTGGCTTTCCTCATTGATTTTGCTTGTTGGAAGGTGGCCGGGAAGGTTACGAATGGTAATCGCATGGCCCCGTGGAGAACCGTCATAAGTCCACGCCAGTTGCAAAGCACTGAATTTCGATCACGGGACACCAGGGATCCTTATAACAGTCATAAGTGTGAAAACTGTCTATAAGTCATTTTTTTCAGTGCCATTGTAACTTTCAATGGTCACTAAACCCTATAACACAGATTTTGCTTCCTGATTTCCTTGTGGCTTATATTCCAGACCATAGATCAGATGGAGCAAGCTTGTGTCTTTAATTTATTTGCTATATTTATTTAGATTTTCCCCAAAAATACTGTCTTTATTTTTCTTATTAACTCAAGGAGGGAAACCTACCTAATATTCCTTCGTTCTCCTATTTTCTCTACAACAACAATTCTGTGAGGTAGGTTGATCTCAGAGAGAAAGAGACTGCCCAAAGCAGCCTCTGGCCCGAGGTGGCGCAGTGGTTAGAGTGCTGTACTGCAGCTACTTCAGCTGATTGCTAATTCAGCAGATCAGCGGATCAAATCTCACCGGCTCAAGATTGACTCAGCCTTCCATCCTTCCGAGGTGGGTAAAGGAGGATCCAGATTGTTGGGGGCAATATGCTATTTAGTATACTGTCAATTGTTGTAAGCTGCCCAGAGTCCTCGGAGAGTGGGTGCATAGAAATATGATTAATAAAATAATAAACAGAGCCTGGTTTAGCTCTGCAGACTAAAGCACCGTAATTAACATCCAGCTGTCTGCAATTACACCAGTTCGAATCTCCCCAGGCTCAAGGTTGACTCAGCCTTCCATCCTTTCTAAGGAGGTCAATTGAGGACCCAGTTTGTGGGGGCAATAAGCTGACTTTGTATAAATATACAAAAGTATGAAGGCAATTGCTTAACACATTGTAAGCCGCCATGAGTCTTCGGAGAAGGGCAGCATATAAATCAAATTAAAAATAAAATAAAATAAATAAATACCTAAAGCAGGACTAGAACTCACAATCTCCTGGTGATTGGCCCAAAGTCACCCAGTCAGCTTTCCTCCCTTAAGGCAGGACCTAGAACTCACGGTCTCCTGGTTTCTTGCCTGTTTTTTTCACCATTACACCAAACTAGCTGCGTTCCTTATTTCAAGTTCATTCCGTGTAGATTACAAGTGCATTAAGGCCAGAGGTGTGCTAAACATTTTTTTTCCCCTTGATTTGCTACGGTTCTGTAATGCTTCTATGTGCGAGGACATTCTCTGATTTTTATGTAACTCGGAGAAGCATTCGAGAGGTAATTCCCTCCTACAAAGTCTGGTGTAAACCGAGACATTGTCTTGATGCGAAATCCACGTTGCTTTCCAGAGCTTTTTAGTATGTAATGCGTTTGGCTCCCTCTGTACGATCTTGGATAATTGCATCTCCCCTTGAAAAACCTGTTTCTCTGAAGTTGTTTATAGTTAAGCTGTCGACCTGTACGACTGCATTTTAATGGTACACGCAAGCCGGTGATTTAACGTGTTGAGAAAAGTTGGATGCCGCGTTGGATGAACTATTTTAAGTTGCGGCTTCCAAACCTGTGTTTGATTAGAATTAGGAGACTGCAGTTCTGTTCCTTGCATTCTACGCCACTTGGGGCCTGTTCCTGCTGGAAACAATACGAAGCGTGATATTAGAAGCCAAAATCAAAGGCGAGCCACTGCTGAGGAGCTGATTCCTGCTGTGGTCAGAGGAGGTTTCTGGGTTCCCCTGCTGTGGGCACCGAGTTCGAGCAGGGGGCATCTCAATGGCTGCTTCCCAGCTGTCTGCACGGAGCCACCTGTGACCAAGCAGAGGAGGACAGATGGGGAAATGGAGAACCCCTGTGGGAGCCGGAAAGGGTCTCCTGGAGGGGTCATCATGTCCTGGCAGAGTCCTGTGATTCTCCTCTCCCTAGCCTGCATTTTGCACGAAAAAGGAAGGCCGTGTTTTCCAGAGAATAAAGACGTCTCAGCATGTTGAGTGGAAGAAAGAAAGAAAGAAAGAAAGAAAGAAAGAAAGAAAGAAAGAAAGAAAGAAAGAAAGAAAGAGAAAGAAAGAAAGAAAGAAAGAAAGAAAGAAAGAAACGGAGGGAGGGAGGGGAAAAAGAAAGAGAGAAAGAAAAAGAAAGAAAGAGAAAGGAAGAGAAAGAAGGAAAGACCAAGCAAGAAAGACAAAAGAGAAAAAAAGGAAGGAAGGAAGGAAGGAAGGAAGGAAGGAAGGAAGGAAGGAAGGAAGGAAGGAAGAAAAATAAAAAAGGAAGGGAAAGAAAAAGATACAGGAAGGAAGGAGAAAAAGAAAGACAAAGAGAGAGAGAGAGAGAGAGAAATAGAAAAAAAGAAAGAAAAAGGAAGAGAATGGAAGAGAAAGAAAGAAAGACCAAGCAAGAAAGAAAAAAGAAGAGAAAGAAAAAAGAAAGAAAGAAAAACAAAAAAGGAAGGGAAAGAAAAAGATACAGGAAGGAAGGATAAAAAGAAAGACAAAGAGAGAGAGAGAGAAATAGAAAAAAGAAAGAGAATGGAAGAGAATGGAAGAGAAAGAAAGAAAGACCAAGCAAGAAAGAAAAAAGAAGAGAAAGAAAAAAGAAAGAAAGAAAAACAAAAAAGGAAGGGAAAGAAAAAGATACAGGAAGGAAGGAGAAAAAGAAAGACAAAGAGAGAGAGAGAGAGAGAGAAATAGAAAAAAAGAAAGAAAAAGGAAGAGAAAGAAAGAGAAAGAAAGAAAGACCAAGCAAGAAAGAAAAAAGAAGAGAAAGAAAAAAGAAAGAAAAACAAAAAAGGAAGGGAAAGAAAAAGATACAGGAAGGAAGGATAAAAAGAAAGACAAAGAGAGAGAGAGAGAAATAGAAAAAAGAAAGAGAATGGAAGAGAATGGAAGAGAAAGAAAGAAAGACCAAGCAAGAAAGAAAAAAGAAGAGAAAGAAAAAAGAAAGAAAGAAAAACAAAAAAGGAAGGGAAAGAAAAAGATACAGGAAGGAAGGAGAAAAAGAAAGACAAAGAGAGAGAGAGAGAGAGAGAAATAGAAAAAAAGAAAGAAAAAGGAAGAGAAAGAAAGAGAAAGAAAGAAAGACCAAGCAAGAAAGAAAAAAGAAGAGAAAGAAAAAAGAAAGAAAAACAAAAAAGGAAGGGAAAGAAAAAGATACAGGAAGGAAGGATAAAAAGAAAGACAAAGAGAGAGAGAGAGAAATAGAAAAAAGAAAGAGAATGGAAGAGAATGGAAGAGAAAGAAAGAAAGACCAAGCAAGAAAGAAAAAAGAAGAGGAAGAAAAAAGAAAGGAAGGAAGAGAAAGGAAGAGAAAGAAAGAAGGAAAGACCAAGCAAGAAAAACAAAGGAAGAGAAAGGAAGAGAAAAGGGAAAGAAAAAGAGACAGGGAGGGAGGGAGGGAGGGAGGGAGGGAGGAAGGAAGGAAGGAAGGAAGGAAGGAAGGAAGGAAGGAAGGATAAACATCTAATCATCATCATGTCCACCCCATATTCCCACTGGAGCTTCAATCTAGATTGTCTTCAAGGATAGCCCCATGCAGACTGCATTGCAGTAGTCCAATCACGAGATAACAAGCCCTTGTTAACAGCTACTGTATTATTATGGCTTATTAACATAAATAATCATTACCTTTGATTAACTCAGCCGTCGGAATTATTGCCCCTAATCAATTATTGTTTCACTTCTTGCCGCGGTTCATCCTTAACCCCATGATCAGATACAAAAGTCGTAAGGCGAGGACTATGTGCAGAGTTTTATCAGACAGGTGAACATCAGCCTAGCTTTCGCGATGGCTGCTTATCTTCAATCCTGGTTCCCTCCCGCTGCCCCATTTTTCTGCTTAGAGCGAAATAAAACCTGAATTGCAGTCCATCACCAAATGACAGGAGTGGGTTTTCGCAGCATTATTCCTTTTTTTTTATAAAATAACTCCAATTGTCTCCATCAAATATCCACTTTCAGGGAGAAGGTGTTTTCGGGAAGTCATCTATTCCCTGCATGACAAAATGCTGCGGTCCAAGTTTCAAGCTTTCTCTATCAAAAATGGCAGAATATAAGAAAATACGGGACACGCTCAGTTGCTACCGGTTCGCCCCGGATCAGGCGAATTGGTAGCTCCATGGCATAGGGCCAGGGTATTTGCGAGACCGCCTGCTGCTACCGATAACCTCCCACCGGCCAATACGCTCACACAGAGAGGGCCTCCTCAGGGTGCCTTCGGCCAAACAGTGTCGGCTGACGGCCCCCAGGAGGAGAGCCTTCTCTGTGGGGGCACCCACCCTGTGGAATGAGCTGCCTCCTAGTATACGTTTGATCCCGGACCTTCGCACCTTCCGTAAGGCCCTAAAAACTTACCTATTCCAAAAAGCCGGCCTAGCCCAAAGGGTTTTTTAATAGAGTTTTTAAATTATATGGATTCGGGGTTTAAAATTGTAATTTTATGGATTTGGGGGTTTTAAATTGAGAAGCCAAGGATTTAAATTTATTTATTTTACTTCCTTATAACTTTTGTATTTTATGTATTTTAATTTTCTGGCTGTTCACCGCCCTGAGTCCCTTTTTGGGAGAAAGGGTGGTATATAAATCTGAAATAAACTAAACTAAACTAATGGCAGCGGGAGCATGGGTGAAATGTTCACCCATGAACATTTCATGGGTGAACAATCGGTAGCAATCGTGGTTGGCTCGGTGATCCGGTAGCAATCATCGTGGTTGGTTCGGTGATCTGGTAGCGATCGTCGTGGTTGGTTCAGCGATCCGGTAGCGATGGTGGAGCAAAGCTCTGCCCACCCAACCAGGTGTCGTTACCGGGTGTTTTTTACCTTCTGCGCATGCACAGAAAGTTTTACCCATGCACAGGTCTGTGTGTGCATGTGACGTGCGAGCATGCATATGCGAAACGGGCATGCCCGTGTGGCGCGTCCACTTCTGAACCGGTAAGGAAAGTAGATTTCACCTGTGAGCGGGAAGCTCTGCCCACCCGTCCAGACGCTTATGCACATGTATAGAAGCGTTGTGTGCGTGCGTGAGCAAGTGCAAGCGTGTACACGCAATTGAGCAAACCAGTAGCAAACTAAATTGAGACCCACTGCTGGGCACGCTCCCTATTTATACACAGTAGTTTACTCTGCAAATGTTGGTGGGGATGTAGTTTTCACCTTGGTAGTGCCTAAAGTAGGATATTGTTTTCTGCTTGACTGTTTGTCTGGTACTAATCCCTGCTTATCTAGGTATACCAGTAGAAGAGAGTATTTATAGCTTAGGTTTGAACTGAGGGGTCCTTGGTGGTCTCTGAGCTTGGTTGTTCTTGTAGATGTTTCATCACCCAACCAGGTAACATCATTAGGGCTAGAAGCGTGAGGTTTGCTGCCTGTTTATACACAATAACTTGCACTGCCAGTTTTGGTGGGAACGTAGTTTTCACCTTGGTAGTGCCTTGATTTTAAATCTTGACATTGTTTTCTGCTAGATTGTTTGTCTGGTACTAATCTCTGCTTATCTAGATGTTTTACACTTTCTATACCAGGGGTCGGCAACCTGCGGCTCTGGAGCCATATGTGGCTCTTTCATCCCTCTGCTGCGGCTTCCTGTCTCTGATCAGCTCCACAGCTGATAGGGTTTTCGGTTGGGGCAGATAGAGGAAAAAGGATGCCGTGCTAGGAGGAGACTCTATGGTGGGGGAAGCGGACTTCCGGTTGGCTCCAGAATTGCATGGGGAGCTTCTGGTTAGGATCTTTACGGCTCTTTTGAGTGTTTAAGGTTGCCGACCCCCGTTCCATACCAATAGAAGAAAATATTTGTAGCTCAGGGTTGAACTATGGGTTATCCATGTGCACTGACGATGTTACCTAGTTGGGTAACGAAACAACCAAGCCCAGAGAGCATCAAAGGACCCCACACCGCAAAACACATTTTCTTTCCAGTAGATTCCGAAAGAAGATATTGCAAAGGGAATCTGGCAGGGAGTGAATCTCCAACAGTAGCACCATTTGATCCAGGAGCAACTTCCTTTGCTAGTGACCACTGGACAGACAAGCCACCATTCATGGCTTCGGTAGAGTTAGGCTTTCAGATCTACATTCACCAAGAGCCTTGGTGGTGCAGCGGACTAAAGTGCTGTTAAATAGCACTTAGCTGCCAGCTGCCTGCAATTGCTGTGAGTTCAAATCTCACCAGGCTCAAGGTTGACTCAGCCTTCCATCCTTCCAAAGTAGGTAAAATGAGGACCTGGATTGTGGGGGCAATAAGCTGACTTTATATAAAAAAGAACACCGCTGGGGGGGGGGGCGAAAGCCCTACTAAGCAGGTATATACAAAAGTATGAAGGTTATTGTTTAACGCATTGTAAGCCGCCCTGAGTCTCCGGAGAAGGGTGGCATATAAATCGAACCAATAGATGGGGGCAAGGCCAGTCAGAATTTTTAGTACCGATTCTGTGGGTGTGGCATGGTGGGTGTGGCATGGCTTGGTGGGCATGGCAGGGGAAGGATACTGCAAAATCCCCCTTTCCTCCCGATCAGCTGGGACTCGGGAGGCAGAGAATAGATGAGGGCGGGGCCAGTCAGAATTTTTACCACTGGTTCTCTGAACTATTCAAAATTTCCGCTACCAGTTCTCCAGAACTGGTCAGAACCTGCTGAAACCCACCTCTGATGGAAACTAATCAAGGAGAGATCAAACCTAGAACTAGGGAGAAATTTCTCGACAGTGGAAACAATTAACCAGCGGAACAGCTTGCCACCAGAAGTTGGAGCTGCTCCAACACTGGAGGTTTTTAAGAAGAGATTGGGCAACCATTTGTCTGAAGTGATTTAGGGTTTCCCGCTTGACAAAGGGGTTGGACTAGAAGACCTCCAAGGTCCCTTCCAACTCTGTTATTCTCTTATTTTTCTTAGCAGATCAAAGCTTTTGGTAAAAAAAATTAAATCGGATCAAAGGTTTAATCGCTGCGCAAAATCCTTACCTTTCCTCTTCCTGATCACCCTGGCTAAGCAACACTAGAAAATGTGGACGTTGTTTACTCAATTTTTTTTTCTTTTTGTTTGTTCAGAATCCGTGGAGAAGCATCGTTTGCTGGGGAAGTTTTGGGTGGCCAAAATTGTGGTCCGGTTGCCTGATTTTTGGATAACGTTGCTGTGCTTTTGAAGGACTTATTTTTTCAGGCGCGCGGTCCAGAGTAAAAGCAAGTGATGAAGTAATGTGTAAAAATAGTAAAATCTGGCACTACCTCCGAACAGGGAAAGCCAAAACTAAAGCAGTGTTTTTCAACCTTGGCAACTTTTAAGATAGGTGGACTTCAACTCCCAGAATTCCCCAGCCGGCTGCCAAACTGAAGCTCCCACTGGTAAAAAAAATTTCCTCTGCTTCTTAACTGCATTTATAGGACGTGCTAGCTGAATCACAGTTTATTCAATTTACTAAGTTTTCTATGTTTTAAAAAGGTGGCTAATATGGTGTTTCTATATGCTGTGGAAATCCAGCCATTCTATTTTTATTTTTATTTATTTGTATCCCACCTTTATTATTTTTACAAATAAGTTGAAGCAGCAAAGACGTCCAACATACATTCCTCCTCCTATTGACCCTACAACAACAATAACCCTGTGAGGTGGGTTCGGCTGAGAAAGAGGAACTGGCCTAAAGACACGTGGCTGGATTTTGTGCCTAAGGCGGGACTAGAACTCCCCCTCTCCTGATGATTGGCCCAACGTCACCCAGCCGACGTTCATGCCTAAGGTGGGACTACAACTCACCGTCTCCTGGTGATTGGCCCATCGTCACCCAGCCGGCTTTCATGCCTAAGACGGGACTAGAACTCCCCGTCTCCTGATGATTGGCCCAACGTCACCCAGCCGATTTCATGCCTAAGACGGAACTAGAACTCCCCGTCTCCTGATGATTGGCCCAACGTCACCCAGCCGATTTCATGCCTAAGACGGAACTAGAACTCCCCGTCTCCTGATGATTGGCCCAACGTCACCCAGCCGATTTCATGCCTAAGACGGAACTAGAACTCCCCGTCTCCTGATGATTGGCCCAATGTCACCCAGCTGATTTCATGCCTAAGGCGGAACTAGAACTCCCCGTCTCCTGATGATTGGCCCAACGTCACCCAGCCGATTTCATGCCTAAGACGGAACTAGAACTCCCCGTCTCCTGATGATTGGCCCAACGTCACCCAGCCGATTTCATGCCTAAGGCGGAACTAGAACTCCCCGTCTCCTGATGATTGGCCCAACGTCACCCAGCCGATTTCATGCCTAAAACGGAACTAGAACTCCCCGTTTCCTGATGATTGGCCCAACGTCACCCAGCCGATTTCATGCCTAAGGCGGAACTAGAACTCCCTGTCTCCTGATGATTGGCCCAACGTCACCCAGTCAGCTTTCATGCCTAAGGTGGGACTAGAACTCACAGTCTCCTGGTGATTGGCCCAACATCACCCAGCTGACTTTCATATCTAAGGCGGGACTAGAACTCCCCGTCTCCTGATGATTGGCCCAACGTCACCCAGCCGACTTTCATGCTTAAGGTGGGACTAGAACTCACAGTCTCCTGGTGATTGGCCCAACGTCATCTAGCCGACTTTCATGCCTAAGGAGGGACTAGAACTCCCTGTCTCCTGGTGATTGGCCCAACGTCACCCAGCCGACTTTCATGCCTAAGGTGGGACTAGAACTCACAATCTCCTGGTGATTGGCCCAACGTCACCCAATCAGCTTTCATTTCTAAGGCGGGACTAGAACTCCCAGTCTCCTGGTGATTGGCCCAACGTCACCCAGTCGACTTTCATGGCTAAGGTGGGACTAGAATTCACTGTCTCCTGGTGATTGGCCCAACGTCACCCAGCCAGCTTTCATGCCTAAAGCAGGACTAGAACTCACCGTCTCTCCTCTTCTAGCCTTGTACCTTAACCACTACACCAAACTGCCTATTTTCTGTTGTTAATTCATTGAAGCTGAACAATAATAGCCTGGATCTGAATCTCAACCCCCTTTTTTATTCATTTTATTTATTTAATTTATACTCCGCCCATCTCATTGTGAACAGCAAACCTAAAATGGAGATGATTAAATAAGCAGACAAAGATTTTTAAGTAGACATCTTGGCAATAACTAACCATAACTATTTTCTTTTTGGAAAGAGAGAAAGCCTCAGGGTTCTTCATGGAACATTTAATTCTATGGTGGGTGTTATTACAGAAAGTTCCGATTTCAGCACATTTTTTAAAGCTTATGATCTGGATAGGTTCTCCACCTTGGGTGAGGAATTCTCAAGAATGGCCGGCTGGGGAATTCTGGGAGTTGAAGTCCCCAAAATCTTAAAGTTGCCAAGGTTGGGACGGACAATCTTTCTGTGCACAAAGTCACAAACGCGAGACGGGCAGCTAGACACATCAACTAAATAAATACTTGCAATTCTATGGAAAATGAAGAAAGCCAGTCCTTTCTACGCACGGGAAAATCGCGGCCAACTGGAAGCTGTTCTTGTGGATGGGGCACCATCAGGAGATGCCAACGCGAGACCCGGAAAACAGAACAAGAGCTACACAAAACCTTTTCTACTGGGGGTCAGAAATGTTGGATGGGGGAATGCTGGGAGTTGAAGTCCAATAATAAAGTTTCAAGTTGCAGACAGGGTTTCAAACATTTTCGCTACCGATTCGGTGGGCGTGGCGGGGGGGGGGGATGTGACTGAGCGGGCATGGCCAACTTGATGTCTCTCATACCTTTTAGGATATGATTTGAGCCTAACAGATTGTCCAGGCAATATATGTGTTCTGTGACTTTAAGTTTTAATGCTGCATCATGCTGTAATGCTGAGTCATGCTATAATTAGTTGTAAAAGTATTTAAGAAAGGTACTGTAATGTATTCAGTTGATGATAAGCTTGCATTGTGCTATCATCGCGCGTGTGTGTGTGGGTGGATCTGCTACCATCTGGGGTTTGTGAACCAGAGTGAACCAACTACTGTTTATTTGGTAAGAAGCCTTTTGGATTTAACCGGTAAAGACTTGGACTGTTTAGAAAACTACAAGATTGTTTATTTTCCACTATAAAGAAAACTTTTGATAATCCAGTTTGCACGTATCTCTTATTTCATTGCTCTCAACAACGTTTCTCTGTGCACTATACTCTGCTGGTTGCTAACACAACAACAATATCCTTTACAACACCCACTCAGTCACATGATTCCCCCCCACCTAACCACGCCCACAGGAAAAATTAGGAACATTTTTGGAATTTCCACCTATCCACCCCCACCCTCCCTTCACCAGACGCCCCCATTTCCCCTTCTCCCCGGCCCTAGCCCCACTTCTCCCTCCACCACCGCCTCTTTGTTCGGGCTGCTTACCTTCCACGGTGGCTAGTCCAGAGTCCGGAAGGCAAGCTGACCGGAGTTTTCGGCGGGCCTCAGCCAGCCGCCGCTTCTGGAAAGCAGCTGGCAAAGGAGCCTCCGAAAAGTATCGGAGGTCGCGAAAAAAGCTGCTTGCAAGGCAATGGGATGCGCATGCATGAAAAACATGGCAGTGATGAACATGGGGGGGGCAGGGCGAGTGAGCGGCGACTGGGGGACCGGTTTGGGGATGTGGCCAGCCAGCCATCGCTACCGGTTCGGCGACCATGGATAAATTTTCACCAACGGTTTGCACGAACTAGTGCAAACCGGCTAAATAGTACCTCTGGTTGCAGAGGTTTGAGAAACTCTGTTCTGGAATGGATGAAGTTAGTATTTTGGATGATTTTTTAGTAGAGAAGTCAAGAGGTTAAAAAAAAAAAATCCCAGCATCGCGAGCGCTGCAGAGGTTTAAAATATTTATTGCGTCTCTTTAAAAAAACTGCTAACATTATAACAGTAGTGAAAAAGGGGATTTATTTTCCACACTTACACTCGTTGCAGCATCCGCATGGTCATGTGATCAAACCTAACGGGGCAAGCCGCTGTATATAAACAGAGAACAAACCCCCTTTCCTTCTAGTACAGGTAGTCCTCGACTTACAACAGTTCCTTTAGTGACCGTCCGAAGTTACGACGGCACTGAAAAAAAGTGACTTGCAAAACTGCAATTCTCTCCTCAATTGTTTTTACTGGGCATAGTTAAGGATTTTTCATTGACTGAAACAAAAATGATATTATATATGGCCACAGTAGCTAGATTACTGATTGGCCAATATTGGAAAAAAGACGTTATGCCTACTATCAAAGAATGGACTTTGAAGGTGGCCAGTTTTGCAGAAATGGCAAAGATATCAGCATATTTAAAAGACCGGACTCAAGAATCTTATAGGTGGGAATGGAAGAAATGGATAGATTATGTGCAGAGCAAATATCAAACAAGGAAGTATCAGATAGCTTTTAGCTGAATGTTATGAGAAATTTATAGTGTAAATGGGGTAGAATTGTAGGGGGTATTGTATGATATGGTACGATTTGGATTTCACCTTGGAAAGGGGAGGGTTGGAGGGGGGAAGGGGGGAAAAAGGGGGAGGAAAAATTTATGTTTGTAAAACTTTTACAATAAAAAAAAGAAAAAGAAAGAAAAAAGTGACTTGTTGTGACCGTTTTTCACACTTACGACCACTGTAACGTCCCCATGATCGTGTGATTTACATTCGAATCAGTGGTGGGGTTTCTACCGGTTCGCCGTAGTGGTGCGGTGGGAGGCTCCGCCCAACCGCCCGGATGTCATCACGGAAGCACTGCTCATGCACCGAAGTGCCGCGCATGAGTGAAGCGAGCGCACTCGTGTGCAGGCTCACAGTTCCGAACCGGCAGCGAAGGTAAGTGGAACCCACTACTGATTGGGATAACCACACTCAGAGTACCAACAGACTTCATTGTTGGCAAATTTAAGACGTGTGGACTTCAACTCCCAGAATTCCCATAGCTGGGTGAGGAATTCTGGGAAGTTGAAGTCCATGCATCTGAAAATTGCCACAGTTGAGAAACATTGTTGAATTTCCTTTGGTGCTCAGCTTCCTAAACTCTCCAAAAACCACACAGCCCTGAGGGCTGTATGAATGGCTACATGCATGCAGGGTAGATATTTTGAACCAGCGGTGTCCTTGCATGTGGAAGGGACCCCCAACCATTCGGTTCTCCACTGAAGAGCTTGTGGCAACTTCAGGTTTCTGCTAACACAGGAATGGGCAACTGTGGCCCTTTTTTACAACCTGTGGACTTCAACTCCCAGAATTCCTGAGACAGCCATGAAGGACTTCAACTCCCAGAATTCCTAAGATAGCCATGCTGGTTCAAGAATTCTGGGAATTGAAGTCCACAGGTCCTGAAGGGGCCATAGTTGCCTACCTCTTTTACAACCTTTAGATTTCAACTCCCAGAATTCGTGAGACAGCCAGGAGGGACTTCAATTCCCAGAATTCGTGAGACAGCTGTGAGGGACTTCAACTCCCAGAATTCCTGAGACAGCCATGAGGGACTTCAACTCCCAGAATTCCTGAGATAGCCATGCTTGTTCAAGAATTCTGGGAACTGAAGTCCACAAGTCCTGAAGGACCTGGTAGGGAGTTGCCTACCTCTTTTACAACCTTTAGACTTCAACTCCCAGAATTCCTGAGACAGCCATGAGGGACTTCAACTCCCAGAATTCCTGAGACAGCCGTGAAGGATTTCAACTCCCAGAATTCCTGAGACAGTCATGCTGGCTCAGGAATTCTGGGAGTTGAAGTCCCCAATTCATAAAGGGGCCATAATCGCCTACTCCTTTCATGATCTGTGGAATTCAACTCCCAGAATTCCTAAGACAGTCACGCTGCCTCAGGAATTCTGGGAGTTGAAGTCCACAGGTCTTGAAGGCACTATAGTCACACACCCCTGGGCTAACAAATGATTGACGTCATTCCTTTCCTGGTAATTTCATTGTGTCAGCCCAAGAGCGTCTCATCTGCTGCAATGGAAGCAAATGTTCTCCATTTATCTATGTCACGGCCTCTCGGATCTCCGAAGCAGATGATCCCGGGGCTTCCAAATCCAATTTTTCTTTTTTTTTTTGCAGATTCAATCTCCATTGCAGAACAGGGTGGGTTAAACCGCCCCCCCCTCCCATGATTGCGCTGAGCCTGGCAACTTAATTTAATGAAGTGTGAGGCTTTTTTTTATGTGCTTTTAATTACATCGCGATAATTAACATGATGGACCCTCAGCCCTGATTACTCCTGCCCTGTGCCAGCCGAGCTGCCTGTTTGTAAATATAATTAACCACATCCTGGCACTGTGGCCACCTCACACCTGCAGTGCCGGGAAAATTCTGGCAGTGTTGCAGAAGTTTTCTTTTCAGGATTAACGGTTGGACGGTTAGGAGGGAGGGGGGAAGGCATGGAAGCTTATTTCAGTATATGATTACTGCGGCGAGATTATTACATAAAAGAGATCAGCGCTACCCGCCATGGTGGTACGGCTGGTGCAACTGACAAGATCTTGCTGAGATGGATAAAGCAAGTTCTTTGATTAGATGGAAGACACCTATCTACATTTATTGATGGCTTGAATCCACTTATGGACTATTTGCATAACGATGACAACCACAGAGTTGTGATTTATGATTTTAGTGATTAGGTAGGATAGATTATAGGAAAGAGGCACACCGTGATGTAACTTCAGAGAGAGAGGTGAAAATAGAGAGTTGTTGTATTTAAAATTGATTTTTTGTCATTTCTTTTTTTTCTTTCTGTTTCCTGTTTTCTGTAACGTTTTTGCTTTTCTTGTACGTTTTTGCTTTTCGTTTGCTTGATTTTTCTGTTTCCTTTTGCGCATTAGTTTGTATTCGCTTTATATGTTTTTTTTTTTTTAAAAGTTTTAAGAAAAATTACAGACATGTACATCTATGGAGATTCTCAGTCATGCAGGTTACGGTTGTGCTTTTTCAAAAGGCCACGGAGCTTTTGTTGAAATCCAGTTTCGCTGAAGATATTTTGCTTCTCATCCCAGAAGCTTCTTCAGTTTTGACTGAATGGGGGAGGAATGAAGGATTTATACTGCAAGGAATATAAATCCTTCCATCCACCACCGTTCAGTCAAAACTGAAGAAGCTTCTTGGATGAGAAGCAAAATGTATTCAAGTAAAATAGACATGTGTCTATCTATCTGTCTATCCTTCATGTGTGCATATGTGTGTGAGAAAGAGAGACAAAGAAAGAAAAAAGTAAGGGAGGGAGGGAGGGAGGGAGGAAAGAACGAAAGAAAGAAAAGGAAAAGAAAGGACGAAGGAAAGAGAGAAAGAAAGAGAAAGAGAAAGAAAGAAAGAAAAAGAAAGAAAGAAAGGAGAGAGAGAAAGAAGAGCCTTGGTGGCGCAGCAGCTTAAAGTGGTGTTAAAGTGACACCAGCTGCCTGCAATTACTGCAAGTTCAAATCTCACCAGGCTCAAGGTTGACTCATCCTTCCATCCTTCCAAGGTAGGTAAAATGAGAACCTGGATTGTGGGGGCCATAAGCTGACTTTGTATAAAAAGAACACTACTTAGGGTGGGGGCGCGAAAGCCCTACTAAGCAGGTATATACAAAAGTATGAAGGCTATTGCTTAACGCATTGTAAACCGCCCTGAGTCTCCGGAGAAGGGCGGCATATAAATTAAATTTAAAAAAAAAAGTAAAGATGGAGAAAGAGAAACAGAGAGAGGGGGGAAAGAAAGAAGGAAAGAGACAGAAAGGAAGAGAGAAAGAAAGAAAAAGAAAGGCAGAAAGGAAAGAAAGAGAAGAGAAAGAAGGAAAGAAAAAGAAAGGAAGAAAGAGAAAGAAGGAAAGAGAAAGGAAAGAAAAGGAAAGGAAGGAAGGGAGGAAGGAAGGAAGGAAGGAAGAGAAAGAAAAAGAAAGAAAGAAAGAAAGAAAGAAAGAAAGAAAGAAAGAAAGAAAGAAAGAAAGAAAGAAAGAAAGAAAGAAAAAGAAAGAACAGAAACAGATTATCTGTAGAGCAGCAAGCCTGAAGCAGAAGAGGAATTTATTGAAGTCTCTCCATCCTTTGATCTTTCCACTAATGGAACAGGCTAGGATTAGTCACCAAAGAACCCTAGTCATGGTTAAACATGTCAGCGTGAAAGTTTTCAGTCATCCCGGTAGAATCGCCTGGGAGTTGAGTCATGGCAAGTGGCCTTTTCTTTTTCTATTTTTGGGTTGAAAGATTTCACTGCTGAACCAAGCCGGAGCTGAGGGAAAGAAGAAGCGACTCGGGTAAGAAGCCAAACCGAAAAGACCAGGCAGCCACTTGCCATGACTCAACTTCTAGTCCGCCCTCACATTTCCCAAACTGACACATTTTCTTTGGGGGTCCCACAGAGGTGCACCAGTGCAGGGGTCTCCAACCTTGGCCACTTTAAGCCTGGAGGACTTCAACTCCCAGAATTCCCCAGCCAGCAAAGCCGTCTCCATGGAAGAGGGGCCGCATGTCAGCTCCAGCGCGCTGTTGGCATGGAGCTGCCATTCTGGCTGGGGAATTCTGGGAGTTGAAGTCCTCCAGGATTAAAGTGGCCAAGGTTGGAGACTTCTGTTCCAGTGGCCCTCAAAAATGCTCCCCTCTTAAGGAAACTCAGTTTTTTCTCCTTGGCTCCCTAACAGGAGGCGCTTTCTCTATCCCCGTGGAAGCCACTGAGTTTCGCCATCGGCTCCTCCGGGCTTTAATAGGGAGCCATTCATCAATGCCAACGCAAAAGGCCCATCTTGGCACGAAACCCGCAGCTAATATATTTCTCTGCCATGCTGGCAGCCCCTTCCCTCCCATCATCATCCCCCCCCCCCACAAGCAATAGAGCCGGGCTCCATAGGAAAATGAATCCTGTCACTCCGACGGTGGAGGAGGGGGTGGGGAGAAATTGCTAGCTTAAATGACAGGCCCATCGTCCGTCCTCCCCCACACACTCCTGGCATACCTCTCAACCGGACCCCTCCCCCCATTTGGAAATTTCTCATCATGATTCTCCCCCCCCTTTCAATACCTGTGAATACGAATGACAGAATAGCTGGGCTGCAAGCTTCTTCCTCTCTGAGCTTGTCGATGAGAAAAGTCAGCAGTTCGGTGGTTCGAATCCCTTAGGACAGGTCTCCTGTGTGAGCAGGGGGTTGGAATAGATGACCCTCCCCTCCAGGTCCCTTCTAACTCTGTAACTGTTATTATTATATTTTGAAGCTATTTTAACGATTGGTAAGATTTGAAAGAGGAGATTGGTATGGTCATCTGGGCAGTGATGTAGAGCAGGGATGGAGAAGCTTTTCAGCACCAAGTGCCGAAACTGGAATGTGCGTGCAGGTTGTGCGTGCCAGAGCACCCTGGAAACCCAAAGAGCAACTGGCCGACATGCACGTGTGTTTTCTGGCTGTTTTTGGCCATTTTTTCCAGCCGTTTTCCAGCTGTTTTTCAGGCCATTTTCCAGGCCATTTTCAGGCCGTTTTCTGGTACTCTGGCACCTGCGAAGACCAGAATGCACACCGGAAATTAGAAGAGCAGCTGGCGATGGTGCCCATGCCCACTGAGGGTTCTATCCGCCTGCCATAGGTTCGCCATCATGGGTTTAGGATCTCCTGCTTGTGCATGTTTTTTTTTTAAAAAAAATTAGATTTATGTGCCGCCCTTCTCCGGAGACTCAGGGCGGCTTACAATGCGTTAAGCAACAGCCTTCATACTTTTGTATCTTTATACAAAGTCAGCTTATTGCCCCCACACACTGGGTCCTCAATTGACCAACCTTAGAAAAGATGGAAGGCTGAGTCCACCTTGAGCCTGGTGAGATTCGAACTTACAGGAATTGCAGGCAGCTGGAGTTAATCACAATGCATTAGTCTGCTGAGCCACCAGGCCCATTATCCTATGCTCCTGTATTCCTCACCACAATTGGCAGCCACAGCATTCCGTCTGCAAAATTTAGCAACCATAAATGTTTGCACTGGGGCCAAAACCGTATTCTTAGTTCCTTCCCCCCCCCACTCCCCCCCCACACATCGGGGAAATTGGGGCTTCCGTACGTGGGAGGGAAGGCATGTCTGGATTCCTAGCACCAAGCGAACAACGGGGGATCTGTTGCGTTAGAAAAGTACTTTAGCAACTGGGCCGATTTGTGCGAAGTTTGAATTGCAGCCTTCTGTGCGTCTGGCAAAGACTTTGGGTGGCCCATCTCAGCTGAGGGGGGTGGGGGGAGCAGCGGTCTGGAAACTCAAGACCCCAACTACAGAACTGATGAAGACTTTAGCCTGTGGTTGGTTCCCCCTTTGAAACCATGTTCGAGGGATTCCAGAAGTGGGATTCAAATCCCCAGAGCTACTGGTTTGCTATGGGTAGTGCGTGGGTGCGCTCGCTCGCTTTGCGAATGCATGGCGCTTCTGTGCATGCGCAGAGAGCTTTGGATAATGTCTGGGCCGGTGGGTGGAGACTCCCGTCACCGCCACTACAGGTTTTCCTGAACCGGGAGCAACCCACCACTTCCCTTAATTTGAAAGGAGTCATGGATAAGGCTGGGTTTAGCCACATGGTCCTGCACCTTCGTGGCACCATGGATGGAAAACAGCCACCCTTGTTTCTAGAAAGTCTCTTTCTGACCCCCAGAAGTGGATCTCGGATACCTCCCATCTCTTGAATAGTATGATTAAGAATGGGAAGGGACCTTGGAGGTCATCTAGTCCAGCCCCCTGCTCTCTCAGGAGACCTATACTATTTCTGACAGAGGGCTGTCCAGTCTCTTCTTCAAAGCCTCCGGCGTTGGGTCACCCACAATTTCTGAAGGCAGTTTGGTTAATTCAGGGGTCAGCAACCTGTGGCTCGGGAGCCGCAGGTGGCTCATTCACCCCTCTGCTGCGGCTCTCCGTCACTCAAAATATGCGTCACAACTGCCAATGCGTAACACCTGCCGACGCGTGATTTATTGAGCTTTTCAACCTCCGGTAGTCCAACCGTGGATAAATCCAAGAAAAGTAAAGTTTCAGAAGAAAACAGAACGTTTAATTCGACTACATATGCTAGTTTTGTGGCCGCTCAAGAAATAGTCAGGCACGACTATTTTTGTGGCTCCCGGTGTTTTCTTTTCTGTGGGAAACGGGTCCAAATGGCTCTTTGAGTGTTTAAGGTTGTCGACCCCTGGGTTAATTGATCTCACTGTTAGGAATTTCCCCCTTAAGTTCTAGGTTCCCCCTTAAGTTCTAGGTTCTAGGTTCCACGGAGAGAGGTTTGTCCGTGGACCAGAGGAGGCGTGGTTTCATGTGCTGCTTGCATCACATGGATGGGGCTTTGCTTGGTTGCGCAGACTGCTTTCTTGCATGCCAGTCCATAGACCAGGGTTGGGGATCCCTCTTCTAGTCCACCCTCTGCTCAGGCAGGAAACCTACACCATTTCAAACCATAAGTGTTGGAGCACTCACAACTTCTGGTGGCGAGCTGTTCCGCTGGCTGATTGTTTTCACCGTCGTGAAATTTCTCCATAGTTCCAGGTTGTTCTCTCCTGGATTAGTTTCCCTCCATTGCTTCTGGTCTGGCTTCAGATGGTTTGGAGAATGGGTGGACCCCCCTCTTCTTTGCGGCCCCCTCAAATATTGGAAGACTGCTATCATGTCACCCCCCAGGCCTTCTTTTCCTTAAAGCAGACATACCCAATTCCAGCAACTATTCATCATGTTTTATCTTCCAGTACTCTAATCAGTAGTGGGATTCAGCCGGTTCGGGCAAGAGAACCGGTTTAATTGTTGGCTGGCCCCGCCCTTTCCAGGAGTCGCCCCCACAGCCTGTTTTTCCCCCAGGAGGCTGCACGGAGGCCGACTAGGCCCAAAACGGGGGGTGCAGGAGGCCAAGTAACACCCCCTGGCCATGCCGGTTATTACGGCAGAGAATCGGTTCCTCTTTGTTGCTCTTCTCTGCACTCTTTCCAGAGTCCCAACATCTTTTTTACACTGTAGCAATGAAGGAGGGAGAAGAGAGATTGTAAATGCAGAGTCCGTTCCAGTAGGATGTTGAAGACCGAAGCCGTAACTACACAACTCCCACGGATGCACTCCCACGACTTGCACACGAGAGTCAGTTGGGAGCTGCATCCGTCTCCTTAAGTTGCCCCAATAGGCTGCAATCACATGCAGGCAGTCCTCGTCTTACGACCGCAACGGAGCCCAACTTTTTGGTTGCTAAGTGAGACCGTGGTAAAGGGGGTTTCGCCCCGTTAATAAACACCGTTGCGAAGTGAATCAGCCGGTCGCCCAAAAGGGGAAAACCTAACCCTGGGACACTGAAACTGTCATAAATAGGAGTCATTTTCCAAGTGTCTGAATTTTGATCATGTGACAGGGGGGAGGCTGCAACGGCCATGTTTGAAAAACGATCGTAAGTCGCTTTTTTTTTAATGCCGTTGTAACTTGAAACAAAACGGAAGGTTTTAAGTCAAGGACTTGCTGTAATTCCTACACTGATTTTATGCTTCATTCTTCCCCGATGTTGTGATCTTCACTAGTGTGGAACACAGTAGGGGTAATTATTTTGGGAGTTTGGAGGGGCATATCCAGTGATGGGATTCAGCCGGTTCGGGTCAGTTCAAGCAAACCGGTTGTTAAATTGCTGGCTGGCCCTGCCCCTCCTCTTCCAGGAGTCCCCAAGCACCATAGTTTGGCTCCCAGGTACCGTATTTTTCAGCGTATAAGACGCACCTACCATTTTTGGTGAGGAAAAGAAGAAAAAGAAATCTCCCTCCGCCTCTGAGCAATTTTGCCTCCTTGCAGCAAACAGCCAACGGCCTGCTTTACTTTCATTTTCGTTTTGATTAGCACAAGGAAAAAAAAAAATCTGCTCCAGCAATTTACCTCCTTGCAGCAAGCAGAGAGCCTTGCGCAAAACAGCTGAGAGCAAATCTAGCTGAGAGTCGGGAGGCCGATCCGATCAACTTGCACTAATTAGGCTGTGCTGAAGCTGAAAGGAGCCGTTTCTTCTTGCTGTTTGCTTGCAAGGAGGTAGACTGCTGGGAGGCAGAGGCCAAAGGGTGGGGGCCAGTGGGTGGGCGGGGCTACATTCAGTGTATAAGAAGCACCTAAATTTTCACCCCCTTTTAGGGAGGAAAAAGGTGCGTCTTATACTCCGAAAAATACAGTAAGTGCAGGGAGGCCTACTAGGCCCAAAATGGAGCAGTGCATCCCCCGGTGGTCCGTTTTTGCTCCCGGGGGGGTGTAGGAAGCCGAGTGTGCCTTTCACACACCCTGACCACGCCCATCCAGCTGGTCATTAGGGCAGAGAACCGGTTGTTAAATTATTTGAATCCCACCACTGGGCATATCTGTTGCTTATTGCCCCCCGCCCCAATTTTTCCGTGGTGGTTTATAGCAGAAAACGCCTTCCGTGTTTGGATCGCATCTTACTAAAGAACCCCTTCAGATGTACAACTAACCAAGTTAAGTTACAGCTGGAAGGATTTCCCTTATGAATTTATGCCCCCCCCCCCCCCACTCCACGCGCGGATAAAGAGGGAATTTTTATCCCAGCATTTTTCAATATGGAAACTTTAGAGGCAGTCTTTGAGTTAAGATCACAGTTGGGACTGAAATTTCTGTTGCCTAAGTGAGGTGCCTTTTACGTGAGCTGCACCCAATTTTATGAGTTCGCTACGGTTGTTAAATGAATCACTGCACATTGTTAAGCGAATTGTGCGATGGTTAAATCAATCTGGCTCCTCCCACTGACTTTGCTGATCAGGAGCTGGCTGGGAAGGTCATATCCTACAACTAACCAACCTAGAATTAAGGAGAGATTTCCTGGCAGTTAGAACAATTAACCAGTGGAAGTACTTGCCTCCAGAAGTTGTGAATGCTCCAACACTGGAAGTTTTTACAAAGACTATTTCTTGAGCAACCACAAAAGTAGCATATGTAGTTGAATTAAACGTTCTGTTTTCTTCTGAAACTTTTCTTGGATTTATCCATGGTTGGCCTACTGGGGATTGAAAAGCTCAATAAATCGCATGCCAGCGGGTGTCACACATTGGTGGTTGTGACGCATATTTTGAGTCGGAGAGCCGTAGCAGAGGGGTGAAAGAGCCACATGCGGCTCCAGAGCTGCAGGTTGCTGACCCCTGTCCTATCGTATCCTATCCTATCCTATCCTAATTATTTTCTATATTCTATTCTATTTTATACATCCTATCCTATCCTATCCTATCCTAATTTCTAATTCCATTCCATTCCATTCCATTCCAATGTCAGTTTGAAAAACACTGCATTAAACCAGACCGTGCATGTCCCACATCTTCTCCAGGCCAAAATGCCAACCTCCAAGGTTAGAACTTGCCAAAGTTTGCACATCGTTTGCGTGACGATGCCGCGACACCTTTACATTACATTATTTACATTTACCTTGGCTACCTGTCCCGAAGAGATCCAAACACTTCTGTTGCTAAAGTCCCTGGACATTCTCCACCCACATTTCCTTGATGTGAGGCAAGGTCATGAAGCTGGCATCCACCATAAGAGAGAACCCACGAGAAAAGGTGGGCAGGTTGACGGATAAGAATCAAGATCAGGTGAAGTGTTAGTAACGCTTTATAAAGCCTCAGTTGGACCACGCTTGGAATATGGCATCTGGGTTTGATCACTCACCATGTTATAACTCTAGAACAGGGGTCCCAACCTGTGGGCCATGGACCACTACCGGGCCGTGGATGAGTGGCAGGCACCCACTTCCCCCAAAGGCTTCTCTCTTGCCTGAGTGGAGCTGCGTGGCCAAGTTTCCCTTCCCTCGCTGGGTCGCCAAGCCTCCTGCTCCTGATGCCCCAAAAGCAGAGCGATGAGAGCAGACACTAAATGAGACGAGTGTGTTCTGCTCAGCTTCACGGTGTCAACTCGCGAAGCACCCCTGGCCTGCTCTTGAGTTGCCATAGGCAAAGGGGATGGGAAAACAAACTTGCGAGGCAGCACGTCAGTCAAACCAAAAGCACATTCCAGCCATATCTCTGTCAAGGCTGTCTCCCGGGGTTACCCATAGTGGACGGAGGGGAGTGATCTCTACAACCAGCGAAATTGCTTCGTTGGAGAATGTGACTGATGACATACCTTTGGGGGGAGGGGGAAAACAGAATCAGAACTGGGCCGTAAATGATGTGGGGTCAGAGTTGGCTTCACTTGAAATGTGCCGACATGAAGCTCCCAAGAAATAACTGGATTTCTTTTGAAGCTTGGCTCAAGGCTCATCATTTAATTAGGGCATCGATCAGAACCCTGACACACGGACTCACCGAGGCCACCTGTGCAGGACACCCATTTGGAGCATCGTACAGCATCGTTGAAGCCCAAAATTTCTGTTGCTAAGGGATACAGTGGTTAAGTCAATTTTCCTCCTTTTATGACATTTCTTGCCACGGCTGATAAGGGAATATGGCTTCCCCGTTGACTTTGCTCGTCAGAAGGTCGTAAAAGGAAACTCAAATGATTCCCGGCACATTGCAACTGTCATAAATATGGGTCAGTGGCCCAGCGTCTGAATACCACGGGGATGGCGCAACGGTCGTTAAGTGTGAAAAACAAGCATAGGTCGCTTTTTTCAGTGCTGTTGAACTTCAAACAGTCACTAAATAAGCTGCTGTAATTTGAGGACTACCTGTATCACATCAATATATGCCCTTCTCTCTTGAGTTCAGAAATGGGGGACGAGGGCCCCTTGGTGATTTGTGGACCTCACCTCCCCAAATTCTTCCCAATTGGATAGACAGGCATCAACAGTTGCAGGATTTGGGATTGGCCAGTCTAGAGAAAAGAAGGACTAGGGGGGACATGATAGGAATATTCCAGTATTTGAGGGGCGGCCACAAAGAAGAGGGGGGGGGGGTTAATTTATTTTCCAAAGCACCTGAAGGTTGGAACAAGAAGCAACGGATGGAAACTAATCAAGAAGAAAATTAAGGAGTTAAGGAGAAACTTTGTAAAAGTGTGGACAATTAACTGGTGGAACAGCTTGCCTTGAAGTTGATTTAACAAAGATTTGTCTGAAATGGGATATAGGATTTCTTGCTTGAGTAGGGGGCTGGACTAGAAGATCTCCAGGGTCCCTTCCAGCTCTATTCCGATGGAAGATTGAGCAGTTGGGTCATTGCAATTCCTCTGTGCTTTTTTCCAGACGCTCTGCCTTTCGACCTCTTTTTCTTGGAGGACTAACTAAAATGGGTCGTCCCACTTGATTTATGAGCCTCTACAACTCATTAACTGCCTTACTAGCCTAGTTAACTATATAGAGGGAGACCAGCGAATGGAAGAGTCAAGAGTGATTACCTATTTTTTCCTCCTCCATTCTTGCTCCAATTAATGCATCCAATACTCAAGACAACACATTTGCTGAGACTGGAAGCCATCACACAAACAGGTGCCAATTGCGTTGGCTACACCACAAGCAGCATTTGTTATGTGCCAAAGCCGAGGGATGAGTTTGTCACTCTTTGGTAAGAATGATGCCCAATTCTGCTATAGATGATGGACGCCTTAGATCAGGAGTCTCCAAGAAGTCCAAGATTTGTGGACTTCAACTCCCAGAATTCCTCAGATAGCCATGCTGGCTGGGCATTCTGGGAATTGAAGGCCACAAGTCTTAAAGGCTGGCTGGGGCATTCTGGGTGTTGAACTCCACAAGTCTTAAAATCTGGCTAGGGAATTCTGGGAGTTGAAGGCCACAAGTCTTAAAATCTGACTAGGGAATTCTGGGAATTGAAGGCCACAAGTCTTAAAATCTGGCTAGGGAATTCTGGGAGTTGAAGGCCACAACTCTTAAAGGCTGGCTGAGGCATTCTGGGAGTTGAAGGCCACAAGTCTTAAAATCTGGCTAGGGAATTCTGGGAATTGAAGGCCACAAGTCTTAAAATCTGGCTAGGGAATTCTGAGAGTTGAAGGCCACAAGTCTTAAAATCTGGCTAGGGAATTCTGGGAGTTGAAGGCCCAATTCTTAAAGGCTGGCTGGGGGATTCTGGGAGTTGAAGGCCACAAGTCATGAAAGTTGCCATGTTTGGAGATCCCTGCCTTAAATCCTGATCCTTATTGTTGATATAAGAAACGCCTCCCCTGCCATCACTACAGATTTAAATCCAACAACCTTTAATTCTGTTCCCATCTTTACAAGTGTCCAAAGAAAAGCAGCCGTCACAGAGTTTTCCAAAGCCACCTGGCGCCAAGGAACCTTCTGGCTGCCAAATTCCCAAGATGGAGGACCCAGACTCAGCTTCATATTCTTTGGTTGTTGACCAGTCGTTCTCTCGGGAGTCCGCAAAAGCAGCACAGAGGAGACACCGCTCGATGGAAGCTCTCGGCTAGGCCAGGCCCTAACCCTACTGCACGGTTGTCATGCATTGGGAGGCATCGCAGCAGCCCGGCCTGGGAAGAAAAGGTTGGGGAGATGTGGAACCCCAACTTCAGCCAAGAATATTGCCGGTTGATTTTCAGCTCGCCTTCACCTCGATCCTTGAGGGCCACCTCCGCCTGGTGTTCCATCAACCACCAACCCTTGTCCACAGTGGACAACAGACAACCCTGCTTTACAGCTGAGTGCTCGTAACGGCACTCACCCCATGCACGAGCAGCGTGGGGCCGAGTCCGTGGGTCAGGATCTCCAGTTGTTCCAAATATCTGGGGTATAAATTAGTGTCCGCGGGAGGACGGGGCAGGTAAAGGAAGCGGACAGTAGGGCTGGAAGTCTGTTGGAGAATGAGCTGGTTAACCGCACTCAAATACTCGTCGGAAACCGACGTTATGTTGCTGGAGAAATTGAGGGCGCTGTCCGCCGAGTCTTCCTGGCGGCTGTGCCAATGGAGAGCAACCACGCTGTCCCACAGCACCAGCTGGACTTTTGCCCGGATGCGTAGGTCCTTCAGAAGCTGCCGCAGCTTGTCCTCCTGGCCCTGGGGGCTGGTGCAACTCTGCACGCAGAGGAAGAGACGCAAGCGAGCCCGTCGCCACGACCGGGTCATGGCCAGGACGCAGGCCATCTGTAACAAGAAGAGGCTGCTGGTGTCGACGTAGCGGGCGCTGTCGGGGCGCAAAAGGTTGATGGGCCAGACGTCGATGAGAGGTTGGGCTCGCCACCCGAGGGACTGAGGCAGCTGGAGCTGGTCGAAGTAGCGGGCCAGGAGGACGTTGCGCGACATCTTCATGGCGTCGCAGATGATGGCCACGTACTCCCGGGAAGACAGTTGCTTGGGGCCTCCGTAGGTCCAGACGGGAGGGAAGTCGTGCCAAATTGCCTCATCTCTGCTGAAGGCTGTGGGTTGGGGCAAGGCGTCGAGTGGGGGGGCGTTGTCGTAGAAGCCCAGCGCGATGGTGTTAGGCCTCATGCCTCCTGGAGGACGAGGAGACAGAACAAGAGCTGGATTTGATACTTATATCCTTATACTTCTTATTTTTTATGCGTTTCTTAGACATCTTTTCATTTTATACTTATTCTTCTATACCAATGATGGCTAATGTTTCTGCCATCATGTGCCGGGGGGGGGGGGGGGGAGGTTCACGGGCATGTGTGCCCACACCCATAATTCTATGTGCCCCGCCCTGCACATGCAGGCGCAACCCCCTCCTGCCCCCCTGCTCCTGGCACACGATGGCCCAGTAGACCTGGTTTTCTTCCTCACCTGGCTCCAGATCCTCTCTATGCATCTGGGGAGGGCGAAAACAGCCTCCTCCCCCCCCACAGGCCTTCCGGAGGCAGGAAACAGCCTGTTTCGGGTGAGCCCAGAAGGCCCGAAAATCAGCTGGCCTTTTCTTCCTCCCCCTCCTCCTCTATTCTTCATTTTCCTCCTCCCTCATTCTTCATTCTCCTCTTCCTCCTCCTCCTCTATTCTTCATTTTCCTCCTCCCTCATTCTTCATTCTCCTCTTCCTCCTCCTCCTCTATTCTTCATTTTCCTCCTCCCTCTTTCTTCATTCTCCTCTTCCTCCTCCTCCTCTATTCTTCATTTTCCTCCTCCCTCATTCTTCATTCTCCTCTTCCTCCTCCTCCTCTATTCTTCATTTTCCTCTTCCCTCATTCTTCATTCTCCTCTTCTTCCTCCTCCTCTATTCTTCATTTTCCTCCTCCCTCATTCTTCATTCTCCTCTTCCTCCTCCTCCTCTATTCTTCATTTTCCTCCTCCCTCATTCTTCATTCTCTTCTTCCTCCTCCTCCTCTATTCTTCATTTTCCTCCTCCCTCATTCTTCATTCTCCTCTTCTTCCTCCTCCTCTATTCTTCATTTTCCTCCTCCCTCATTCTTCATTCTCCTCTTCTTCCTCCTCCTCTATTCTTCATTTTCCTCCTCCCTCATTCTTCATTCTCCTCTTCCTCCTCCTCCTCTATTCTTCATTTTCCTCCTCCCTCATTCTTCATTCTCCTGTTCCTCCTCCTCTTCTATTCTTCATTTTCCTCCTCCCTCATTCTTCCTCCTCCTCTTCTATTCTTCATTTTCCTCCTCCCTCATTCTTCTTCCTCCTCTTCCTCCTCCTCCTCTATTCTTCATTTTCCTCCTCCCTCATTCTTCATTCTCCTCTTCTTCCTCCTCCTCTATTCTTCATTTTCCTCCTCCCTCATTCTTCATTCTCCTCTTCTTCCTCCTCCTCTATTCTTCATTTTCCTCCTCCCTTGTTCTTCATTCTCCTCTTCTTCCTCCTCCTCTATTCTTCATTTTCCTCCTCCCTCGTTCTTCATTCTCCTCGGGCCAGCTGGCCCGATAATCAGCTGGCCACTTCTGGTGGGCCCAGAAGGCCCGAAAATCAGCACCCCAGAGCTGAGCTGGCGTGCCCACTGATATGGCTACGCATGCCACCTGTGGATGCATGCCATAGGTTCGCCATCATGGTTCTATACTATCTTATATGAGTAGTCCTTGATTTACAACAGTTCATTTAGTGACTGTTAGAAGTTACAATGGCCCTAATAAAAGTGGCTTACGACCATTTTTCACCCTTACGGCCACTGCAGCGTCCCCATGGTCATGTGATCAAAATTCGTATGCTTAGCAACTGACTCTATTTATGACGGTTGCTGCGTCACGGGTGTCAGCACTTCAAGCTGCATTTACTCTAGCGCTGACATAAGAAGGAGAAGCAAAGGGACGTTTTGACTTTTCACCTACTTATTTTCTCTGGAGATAATATCCCCTAGGAGATGGGATGGGAGGGAGGAAATTCCTTTGAGCTGGAGCAGTAGATTAGGGGTAGAGTGACTTGGAAGATGGCCAATGAGTGCAGAGGAGTGGGGGAAGGAAAGGGAGGGTTTTTGGGTCAGGAAGTCAGTGTTGGCTACGATGAGTCGGAGTTAGAATGTCATGCTTAATACCGTATTTTCCAGCGTATAAGACGACTGGGTGTATAAGATGACCCCCGACTTTTGAGAAGATTTTTGTGTGTTAGAAAGTCATCTTATACGCCGGAAAATACGGTAAATGAGTTTTCCATCAAAGACTTTGTTTGAAATGCAATTTATTTGAGACGACCTCGAAACTTGACAACGGGGTTCATGTCATCCCCTTTTGTGAAGCCAGATTCACTGAACAACCATTTCACTAATTTGACAACTGCAGTGACTCACTTAACAACTATGGCAAGAGAAGTCGTCAAATGGGGCAAAACCCGCTTAGCAAATGTCTTGGTTAGCCACAGAAATGTTGGCCTCCATTGTGGTCATAACTCGAGGACTACCAGTGCTTAAACTTTTATATTTCTTATACTTTTATACTTTGTACACTCTTTATTCTTAATTTATTTTGCCAAATGTAGTTAGACCCACAAAGAATTTGTCTCCAGTACAAAAGCAACCAGTCTACTTTGCAAAACAACACTGAATAATAATAATAATAATAATAATAGTGCCAAAGTGTACAGCCAAATAAAAAGGAGAAGTAAAAAAAAAAACCTTAATGCAGATAGTTCTCAACTTATGACCACAATGGAGCCCAACATTTCATTTCATTTCAAATCTTTATTGTCCGCGCACAACCTATGTACAATGAGATTGGTTATTTCTAAGTGAGTCAGTTAAGTCATATTTCCCCCGTTTTAAGACTTTTCCTGCCCCGGTTCTTAAGTGAATCACTGCAGTTGCTAAGTTAATAACATGTTTGCAAAGTGAATCTGGCTTCCCCATTGACTTTGCTTGTCAGAAGGGATCGCGTGACTCCCTGGATATCGCCACCGTCATAAATATGAGTCAGTGGCCAATTTCGAGCATGGGGATGCCGCCACGGACGCAAGTGTGAAAAAATAGTTGACAAGTCACTTTCTTCAGGGCTGTTAACAACTTCAAACGGTCACTAAATGAATCGTTGTAAGTCGAGTATATTTTAGGAGCAAGTTAAGTAGGTTGGCAGGTCTGGGCATAACAAAAATGCAAATATTGGTGTGGGCTTGCTCTGAAGACCCTCCTCAGTGAATCAGAGGGGAAATATTAATGCATCACATTAATTTCAAAGTCCAGCTAAGTGGTCCAGACAAATAAACCTCCAGAGGGGGAGTTTTTAACCCCCAAACAATTTATTTTCACCCTTCTGCGGCCAGACAAGAGAGCAAAAACCCTGAATTGGAAGAGACGGGGTTGATCAACTCATTAGGAGCACATTACTTATGTACTTATTTCATCCATTTATTTGGCCGCTGTTAAAGCAACTGTCAAGGTCTCTGAGGAGCCGAGTTCAGGTTCTGCCAGGGCTCAGTAAGAGGTCAGCCGGCCAGGGGAGAGGATCCCATTAGGCACTGGTGGGATTCAAATAATTTCACCACCGGTTCTCTGCCCTAATGACCGGCTGGGTGGGCGTGGCCATGGTGGGTGTGGCCAGGGGTGTGTGACAGGCAGCACTTGACCTCCTGCACCCCCCTGGGAGAAAAAAAATGGGCCACGGGGGGGGGCACCGCAATCCCCCCCCCTGCACCCTGTTTTCGGCCTAGGAAGCCTCCCTAAAGCCTCCTGGGAGCGAAAACGGGCCATGGGGAGTGGTATTCCCCCCGTGCCCCATTTTGAGCCCCCCTCCACATACACGGGATCCAAAATGGGGCTGGGGTGGGAAGGGGAGGGGAGGGTTCAGCCAGCAATTTAACTACTGATTTGCCTGAACAAGCCCGAACCGGCTGAATCCCACCCGTGCGCCTATTTCATTTGGGAGGCAAATGACTTCCCAAAATTTCAGAGGGTTTTCCACGTCCGACGGGACAAAAACTCGACTCTCTGGAAATAGGGGGTCAACCCATTCTCCAAATCCCCTGAAGGCAGGACAAGAAGCAATGGATGGAAACTAATCAAGGAGAAAAGCAGCCTGAAATTAAGGAGAAATGTCTCGACAGAGAGAACAATTAACCAATGGAACTGCTTGCCTCCAGAAGTTGTGGGTGTCAAAACCACACCGGAGGTTTTTAAGAAGAGATTGGAGGCCCATTTGTCCGACGTGGTACAGGGCTTGAGAAGGGGGTCAGACTAGAAAGCCTCCAAGGTCCCTTCCAGCAATGTCATTCTGTTAAAATCTGCCCTTACAGAATGGATTTAACTTGTTCAACAGGAATTTTGAGGTGTTCTTTTTTTTAAAAAAAAGTTGAAGCTGGAGGAAAGGTCACCACCTGGAAATCCAAGGTTACCTACCCAGTCCCGAGATGAAGAGCAGCTGCTGTGTGCCGTACCGCACTGAGCTGGCGAGCGTCAGGTTGACGAAGGCTTTGATGTTCAACCGGTCCACCAGCTGCAGCCAGGAGTCCGACTGGTCCGGCAAGGGATCAGATGGCAGGCAGTCTGGGGACAAGCAGAGAGGGTCAATCTCAGGGCCCGGCCCAGCGGAGGAAAAGAAAAAAGACACCGGCACACGGCATTATTCGAGACATTTTCTTCTTGGTGAAAGTTTCCAATATGGTTGGCTTTAAAATAGTGTTTCGCAACCTAGGTAATTTTAAGCTACCGATATGCTGGCAGGGGAATTCTGGGAATTGAAGTCCATACTTGTCAAAGTTCAAAAACTCTTTAAACAGACGTTACAATGCTGGATTAGGAACAGGGCCACGTGGATTCCATTTTAGTCATGGAAGTTTCCTGGGCAATTTGGGGCAAAGCTCTTTCCTACCTCGCAGGGTCGTTGTGGGAGAAAATTGTATTTTCTCCCACAACGGGCCTTCGGGTGGATTTACAAAACGAGTTCTAATTTTATCCCAACAAATAAATAACAAATAAATAAAACCCCAAACCTTTGGATAGCTTCAAATACTACAGGGTATGTTAAATCTGGTTTTTATTTTTCTTGATCCAGATACGTGATGCTGGTAAATCCATTCCTTTTCTGCCTGAAAATAAACTTGAGATCTAATCTTTATAGCAGCCTCCTAAAATATTATTCCCACGGTCTCTGTTTCACCAACCTTCATCGAAAGTCCTCTCCTGGTGTACAGGTCATCCTCGATTTACAATTATTTGTTTAGTAACCACTCAAAGTTAAAACAGCACTGTCAAAAAAGTTGATCATTGCAGTGTTCCGGGATCGGGTGATCCCCTTCGCGATCTTCCAGCAAGTGAAATTAATGGGGGAAAGCCAAATTCACTTGACAATTACTTAACAACAACTGCAGTGATTCATTTAGCAACGAAAGGTCGCAAAACGGGGCAAAACAATCACTCGACAACTGCCTCGTTTAGCAATAGGAATTGGGGGGGGGGGTTTGTTTTCAATTACGGTCGTAAGTCGAGGACTGCCTGCGGCACAATGCCAGATTTCTCATTTGCTGCAAGTGGCATTGATGGCTTTACCGTGTGGGCAACGGACCGTGTGTTCTGCCAGCTCACGGGCTGTTCCCGAGCCCTAAAACTTTTTCTGATCCCCCTTTCTAGGACCCAAACGAGGTGCCCTCGCCCCCAATTCTCTGCAACTTGCACGATTTGCATGCTTGCTTAGATTTGATCTGAGTCATTCCTTCTCTCCCTCCCCCCCCCCCCCACCTCTCTATGTTTTGGTCTAGGTAAAAAGAAAGAAAGAAAGAAAGAAAGAAATTAGCAACCCTCTGCCCACATCTCCCCCTTTTTTTGGGGAGGGGGCAAATATCCATTAGTTACCATGGAAACCCAAATAGCTCCAGGAGGGGCCCCTTTTGCAGCCTTCACAAAAGCATCTGAGAAATCAATTTGGAGTACAAAGGATGAGAGTTCGGCAAAAGGAAGGAAGGCTGGGATCTATCCAGCCAGCTGGAGTCTCTTTGCCTTGAAAGGGCTGAGCATGGACTAAATGGATCCCGGCTGCAAAATTTGGAGCCACCACTAGGTGGCAGTGCAGAGAGACTGGTGTATGTCTGGGGCCATCTGGAGACGGCTCAGAGATTTGCAGTCTAGGGTGTTGGAGTACAGGTAGCTCTCGATGTACGACTGTAATTTTATTTTATTTTTAATTTTATTTTTAATTAGATTTATATGCCGCCCATCTCCGGAGACTCAGGGTGGCTTACAATGCGTTAACTAATAGCCTTCATACTTTTGTATATTTTTATACAAAGTCAGCTTATTGCCCCCACAAACTGGGTCCTCAATTTACCTACCTTAGAAAGGATGGAAGGCTGAGTTGACCTTGAGCCTCAAACTTGCAATAATTGCAGACAGCTGGATGTTAATAACAGGCTATCTAGCCTGTTGAGCTATTTGAGGCTCTTTTATTTAATTGAGCCCAAAATCTATGTTGTTTAAGTGAGAAATTTGTTCAGTGAGTTTTGCCTCCTTTTACGACCTTTCGGGCCACCGTTGTTAAGTGAATCATTTGCAGTTGTTAAATTAATAAGCTGGCTGTTAAGCGAATCTGTCTTCCTCATTGACTTTGCTCGTCAGAAGGGTGCAAAAGGGGATGGCGAGAGGCCGAGACACCGTTGTAAATAAGAGTCCATTGCCAAGCGTCTGAATTTTGATCATTGCTTAAGCCACCCTGAGTCTCCGGAGAAGGGCGGCATATAAAATCGAACCAATAAATAAAATAAATAAAATAAATGTGACAAGGAGGAATGCAGCAATGATTGTTAGGTATGAAAAACAGCCATGCGTCACTTTTTTGAGGGCCATCGTAACTCCCAACGGTCACTAAACGAACTGTTGTAAGTGGAGGACTACCTGTAAGCTTATGTCAGCGGTGAAATGTAAACTTTGTTACTACCAGTTCTGTGGGCGTGGCTTGGTGGGTGGGGGGTTCATGTGACTGGGTGGGCGTGGCCAACTTTTTTTTTTAACTTTTAAAACCCTTTTTTCTACAACCTCTTCAGCCGAAGAAGTTGTAAAAAAATGCTTTTAAAAGCCTCTGACGATCCCAGCTGAGTTGCCTGATTGGCAGAGGCTTTTAAAAGCATTTCTTTACAACCTCTTCTGCTGAGGAGGTTGTAGAAAAAATGCTTTTAAAAGCCTCTGACAATCCCAGCTGAGCCTCATGATCATCAGAGGCTTTTTTTTAATTATTTTTAAAAGCATTTTTTCGGCCAGAGGTTGTAAAAAAAATGCGTTTAAAAATTTAAAAAAAGCCTCTGATGATTGTGCAGCTCAGCTGGGATCGTCAGAGGCTTTTAAAAGCATTTTTTTACAACCTCCTCAGCGGAAGAGGTTGTAAAGAAATGCTTTTAAAAGCCTCTGACGATCCCAGCTGAGCCGCACGATCATCAGAGGCTTTTTAAAATTATTTTTAAAAGCATTTTTTCGGCCAAAGAGGTTGTAAAAAAAATGCTTTTAAAAATAAAAAAAAAGCCTCTGATGATTGTGTAGCTCAGCTGGGCATGGGGAGGGGTGGGGGGAGAGAGGGATTTTTGCTACCGGTTCTCTGAACCACCCGCTGCCATCGCTACCGGATAAAGTGATCCGGTCTGAACCGGGATCATTTCACCCCGGCTTATGTTCGGAAAATTGTCCCAACGTCTCCATCCTGTCCGTGTGAAATGGTCCTTGCTAGGTTGCAACAATCTAATATTTCTCAACCCCAGCCATTTTATGAGGTGTGGACTTCAACTCCCAGAATTCCCCAGCCAGCCTTTAAGCCGTATGGACTTCAACTCCCAGAGTTGCTGACTGAGGAATTCTGGGAGTTGAAGTCCACACCTCTTAAAATGGCTAAGGCTGAGAAATACTGGTCCAATCTTGAAGGGAGAACTCATGGCTGGACCTCTGATGACCTCCTACCTCTTTCTCCTACCATCTCCTTACCCAGATCCGCCAACTCTACGTGGCCGAGCACGTACAAGCCGCTTTTCTTGAGGTCGTTGATGAAACGGATGAGTTGGAGGGAAGTCCGTGGATTCCGCACCATCAGCAACACTTGGGGGCGCCAAAATTTGACGTGCTCTTTGCGGATGTCCAAGAGCAACAGGTATTTCCGAACCTGGGTGCGAAAGAAGCGCAAGGGTCAGATAGAACAAAAAGGGACAGGATTCCTTTGTCAAGTTTATTCAGTTTATTCAGGGGTCGTTTCCTCTAGATCAATATTTCTCAACTTCTGAAACTTTATGGACTTCAACTCCCAGAATTCCCCAGCAGGCAATTCTGGGAGTTGAAGTCCATACATCTTAAAGTTCCAATAGGCTGAGAAAAATGGATCTAAATGGACTGCAGCCCCAAAGACTATCCAGGCTGAGTGTTGTGGCCTTGTCCTCTGAGCCTATCCCATTGGAGGAAGGAAGCTCTGAGCATGAGGAAGAGGAGCCAGCCAGATCTCCCAGCCCCCCCCCCTCTGGCACCGTCTCAGGTGCCAGCTGAAAGAGAGCAAAGTAGTGGGGAAACAGGTGTCTCAGATGAGAGTGAGGGAGAGACGTCATTCCTGGACGCACGCCAAAGAAGGCGAGATAAACGCTTACAGCAGCTGCGGAGACGCATGAGGGAATAGACCTGAGTCACTGGACTGGAGTCACAGGACCAATGAGTCACTGGACCACACCCAGAGACTATATAAGAGAGGGTGGTGGTCAATGATCCCTGTGACGAACAATAACTCAATCTGGTAGTCATTGGAGCTAAAAGAACGGATTTTGGCAAAGCTACGTATGTGATTTTCTTTCTGTGAACTATTAAAGCACTTGGCAGACGGTGTGCATATCGCTGCCAAGTTGGAGATAAGAACTGTGGTGTGTGCCAAGTGCTTCTTTAACCCTCGACTGGCTGTGTTTTGTGGGTGTATGTAGAGGGGGACAGATCACTTAGGATGATGGGAGCTGTTGTCCCATCATGAAGGATTATGCATCGCTCTACAATTTTAACAGGCAGAAGGTGACAATCAAGTTCCAAGAGATTATTTCAGCCGATGTGTAAATTTAATAGCAATTCAAGCAGGGCCTTCAACACATATTTTTGCCATAGTCCTTGGCTTACAACCATTCCTTTAATGACTGTTTGGCTAGTCTAGTGGAGAGGAGGACCAGGGGTGACATGATAGCAGTCTTCCAATATTTGAGGGGCTGCCACAGAGAGGAGGAAAGGGGTCAAGCTATTTTTCCAAGGCACCCAAAAGCCAGACAAGGAATAATGGATGGGAACTGATCAAGGAGAGATTCAACCTAGAAATAAGGAGAAATTTTCTAACAGTGAGAACAATCAACCCATGGAACAGAAGTTGCCTTTGGAAGTTGTGGGAGCTTCATCCCTGGAAGCTTTCAAGAAGAGACTAGATTGCCATCTGTCAGAAATGGTGTAGGGTCTCCTGTTTGGGTGGGGGGTTCAACTAGTTTAGTGTTTCTCAACCTTGGAAGCTTGAAGATGGGTGGACTTCAACTCCCAGAATCCCCCAGCCAGCAGTGCTGGCTGGGGGATTCTGGGAGTTGAAGTCCACCCATCTTCAAGCTACCAAGGTTGAGAAACACTGGACTAGATGACTTACAAGGCCCCTCCCAACTCCGTTATTCTGTATTCTACCATTTGAAGTTACAACATCACTGAAAAAAATTACTTATGTTTTTCACACTTACGACCACTGCAGCATCTCCACTGGTCACATGATCAAAATTTGGATGCTTGACCACCGATTTAGGACGGTTGCAGTGTCCTGGGGTCATGTGATCCTGGACTTCGCCCTTCGCACGTTCACAAAACGAACTGTCGTAAGTCGAGGATTACCTGTAGGCATCACACCTTTCCAACTTTCAGCCCCTTTTCGACGTCCGTGCAGCACGAAAAAACCATCACCTGGGCCAACGGGCACAGTTCACCGCAATAAACACACAGGTAATCCGCGACGTACAACAATTCAACCATTTTTTCACACTTACGACCGTTTGCAGCATCCCCGTGGTCACGTGACCCAAAAAATCAGATGCTTGACAGTGGGTTCATATTTATGATGGTCGTAGCATCCCCCGGTGGGGTGGGGTGGGGTGGGGTCATGTGATCCGACCTTCTGACAACCAAAAGTCAATGGGGAAGCCATGATTCACCTAACAACTATGGCGAGAAAGGGGGCAAAACTCCCCTTAATAAATGGGGCAAAACTCACTTTATAAATGTCTCACTTAGAAAAACGTACTGTATTTTCCTGCATATAAGACTACTTTCTAACACACAAAAATCTTCTCAAAAGTCGGGGTTCGTCTTATACGCCGGGTCTCATTCTCCTGTAACCAGGCAGACCAGCCCATAAGTCTCAGGTGCCAGCTGAAAGAGAGCAAAGTAGTGGGGAAACAGGTGTCTCAGATGAGAGTGTGAGAGAGACGTCATTCCTGGACGCACGTCAAAGAAGGCGAGATAAGCGCTTACAGCAGCTGAGGAGACGTACGAGGGAATAGACCTGAGTCACTGGACTTGAGTCACAGGACCAATGAGTCACTGGACCACACCCAGAGACTATATAAGACAGGGTGGTGGTGAATGATCTCTGTGACGAACAAAAACTCAATCTGGTAGTCATTGGAGCTAAAAGAACGGATTTTGGCAAAGCTACGTATGTGATTTTCTTTCTGTGAACAATTAAAGCACTTGGCAGACGGTGTGCATATCGCTGCCAAGTTAGAGATAAGAACTGTGGTGTGTGCCAAGTGCTTCTTTAACCCTCAACTGGCTGTGTTTTTGTGGGTATCTGTAGATCACGATTGTTGTTTTAAGTAAAGGACTACCTATATAAGTATAATCCCAAAATAATAAAAAATTAGCCAGGGGATGCCTGCAGCCGCTTTTAAACTGAGCGAGTTAAATAGGTTGCACAACTGCAATCCTTGGTTCCATTTCTGATCGTTTGCCTTCAAATGATTTCTCCTCCCGGTTGGCTCCTTGGCAAATCAGCCAGGTAAGGAAGATAAATGGAACCCAATGCCTGCCTGCCTGTCAAGATCCCGGATCCGTTGGAGAAAATGCTGGCTGAGCAGCTCACCTGGCAGCCTACAAGTGGGTGAGGTGGGGTGGGGGGGAGAAATAAAGAGAGGTGCCAGCCAGTGATAGACAGCGCCATATGCTGGAGGTTCTGCCTGGATGGGTGGGAGACGACTGGGGGTGCCCCAGTCTGAATTGATAGCAGCTACCAGCTTGACAGCAAGAGGGAGAGAGGGAGAGAAGCAGACGGGTCCCACAATCACCGCCCAACAAGTTGCCTTCCTAGAAGGGCCTGGCCTTGGGTTCAAGAGTTTCGCATGCACCTGATTTCTTTCTGCCCTAGCTGTGTGGTTGGTCCAGAAGGCAGGAAGTTACCCAAAGGGAAGAATGGCTGGAGTGTGGATTTCCGTCACTTCTGCCTTCCGAGGGAAATGTTGTTGTCTTCCAGGGAAATCTCATTGTTTTGTTTTTAAATTTTTTTATTTCCCCGCTTTCTAAACCCCTGTTTGTGACCCATATGGCACCCATTCTTCTGGGTCCTTCCTTCCTTCCTTCCTTCCTTCCTTCCTTCCTTCCTTCCTTCCTTCCTTCCTTCCTTCCTCCCTCCCTTTCCTTTCTCCCCCTCCCTCCCTCCCTTCCATCCTTCCATCCTTCCTTCCCCTTTCCTGTTTCCTCCCTCCCTTTTCCTTCCTTCTTTCCTCTCCCTCTCCTTCCTTCCTCCCCTCCTTCTTTCCCTGTCCTTTCCTCTCCCTCCCTCCCTCCTTCCTGTTTCCTTCCTTCTTTCCTCTTTATCCCCCTCTCCTTCCTTCCTCCCCTCCTTCTCTCCCTTTCCTTTCTCCCCCTCCCTCCCTCCCTCCCATCCTTCCTTCCTTCCCCTTTCCTGTTTCCTCTCTCCCTTTTCCTTCCTTCTTTCCTCTCCCTCTCCTTCCTTCCTTCCTCCCCTCCTTCTTTTCCTTTCCTTTCCTCTCCCTCCCTCTCTCCTTCCTGTTTCCTCCCTCCCTTTTTCTTCCTTTCCTCTCTCCCCCTCTCCTTCCTTCCTCCCCTCCTTCTCTCCCTTTCCTTTCTCCCCCTCCCTCCCTCTCACCCATCCTTCCTTCCTTCCCCTTTCCTGTTTCCTCCCTCCCTTTTCCTTCTCTTTCCTCTCCCTCTCCTTCCTTCCTTCCTCCCCTCCTCTCCCTTTCCTCTCTCTCCCTCCCTCCTTCCTTCCCCTTTCCTGTTTCCTCTCTCCCTCCCTTTTCCTTCCTTTTTCCCTCTCTCTCTCCCTCTCCTTCCTTCCTCCCCTCCTTCTCTCCCTTTCCTTTCTTCTGTCCCCCTCCCTCCCTCCTTCCTCCCTCCCTCCCATCTTTCCTTCCCCTTTCCTGTTTCCTCGGTCCCCTCCTTCTCTCCCTTTTCCTTCCTTCTTTCCTCTCTCTGTCCCTTCCTCCCTTCCTCTCCTCCTTTTTTCCTTTCCTTTCCTTTCCTCTCCTTCCCTCCGTTCCTCCTTCCTTCCTCCCATCCTCCTCTCCATTTCCTTTCCTCTCCCTCTCCCTCTGCTCTTTCTTTCTCTCCCCCCCCCACCAACCTCCCATTTCCAAACCAGTGCCTGCCTTATCTTTGTGTTCCCCTTCCCCAAATGAACTGGAAGCTCAAAGAAGCATCCAAAGCCTTAGCTTCTCTGTCTCGGATTATTTTCTCTCTGCCTCCTTTCCTGCTCGGTATAAATTTATGCAAAGGCCTTTCAAAAAAAAAAAAAAAAACCCTCTCAACCCCGAACACTGCTGCAGACGTGTGATGGAAATGACATTAAAAAATAAGAAAAGAGGGGGGGAGGGAGGGAGGGGCTGAGCATATCTGGCTGCAAATTCGCCCCCGCCTTAGACTTCGGCAAGGCTCTGCTTATGATCTTACAACCAGGAGGAATTGTGGTCTTGGAGCCTAGCCAGGCCCCATTCAACCCGGCGATCTCTGCTTTGTTCGGAGCCCCAACTGACAGCTGTCCGGTCCTCGGTTGAAGATTTGCAGCCAGAGAATGGCTGCCTGGCTCTCTAGGTAATTGCTTTCATTGTCCTGGCCTTATCCTCAAAATGTTTCTTATACCGTCCAGCTGAACTCTCTCGACTTGCAAAAATGCCCTCCCCTCTCCCCCTCCTCCCCCCTATTTAGCTGGCCCTTCAGAGCAGGAGGACGGGAACAGGCTCAGTTTGAGTTCTCCGTGTCATGGAAAATTAGGTGCAAGCTAGTCCTCGACTTACAACGGTTCCTTTAGAGACCGTTCGAAGTCACAGCGGCACTGAAAAAGTGACCCGGGGTCGTTTTTCACACTTACGACCACTGCATTGCCACATCCCCCACGGTTACGTGATCAAAATTCAGACACTCGGCCACTGACTCATATTTATGACCGTTTTCAGTGTCCCGAGATCATGCCATTTCCTTTTGTCGACTTTCTGACAAGGAAAGTCAACGGAGAAGCCAGATTCACTGTACAATCGTGTGACTAACGGCGGCGATTCACGTAACAACTGTGCGCAAGGAAGGTCGTAAAATGGAGCAAAATTCGCTGAAGAACTAATCTCGCCAAGCAACAGAAATTTGGGGCTCGGTTGTGGTCGTAAATCGAGGACTACCTGCATTTGTCAAATCCCAGGAATGAATTGCCTCGGGATATGAAAAAATATGGACCCAACTGGTGTCCGTGGAGTTCTGTTTCACCAACCTCGAGATTATCAAAAGGAAAACAGGAGCCTGGATAGTTCAGCAGACTAAGCATTGTAATTAAAGACCAGCTGTCTGCAATTACTGTAAGTTCGAATCTCCCCAGGCTCGAGGTTGACTCAGCCTTCCATCCTTTCTAAGGGAGGTCAATTGAGGACCCAGTTTGTGGGGGCAATAAGCTGACTTTGTATAAATATACAAAAGTAGGAAGGCTATTGCTTAACGCATTGTAAGCTGCCCTGAGTCTCCGGAGAAGGGCGGCATATAAATCAGATTAAAATTAAGGCACCCGAGCCGACACCCAGGTCAGCTCCACCGCGCATGCCTGTGCACTTCCTCTGGCCAGCTGATTTTCGAGTCTCTGCTGGAAGATGCGCGTGCATATGTGGGGAAGAGGGTCATGCATGCATGCACGGGGGGGGGGGCTGGAGTGTTCCTGTAACCCCTGTTTTTGATTCCAGGAGGCTTCAGGGAGGCCTGCTAGCACAAAAATGGGGGTCGCACATGCATGCACAGCGTGGAGGAAGCACGGAGGTCACGCACACAAGCAGGGGGGGCTGTGGGGGGCATTGCATTATGGGTGTCACAGATGGTGGGTTCCTCCCGGTACCGCCTGGTTCCACCGAGCCAGTAGCGGTGACGATATGATGTCACTGAACTGGTTCGGCCCCCTCCCCACCCCCCCACGTTATTTTTACCTTTTATTTGGCCCCACCCCCAATATATTGCTGCCTCCTGAGCCCCAGCTGATGGGCTATAAGGAAAAAAAACTGTTTAAACTCTTGCCGCAGGGCTTCAAAGGGCCGCCCTACAGCTGATCAGTGGTAAAAGGCAGTTTGGTGGTAGACCGGTGCCTGCAAAAACGAATGGGTTGATCGGTACAGCTCTGCAAGGAGTTAAAAGCCAGATAGGCCAGTACCTCTGCCAAATCATAAAGAATTGTCACATGACCATCAAGCCACGCCCACAAAATAAGCCACACCCACAGAACCGGTAGTAAAAGTTTATATGGGTTTTAAAAATTTTTAACTTTTATGTACTGTTTTTTATCTGGCTGTTCACCGCCCTGAGTCCGCAAGGAGAAGGGCAGTATATAAATCTAATAAATAATAATAATAATAAAAAAAATTTAGAACCCACCCCTGGGGCGTCGGCACGCACCTGCAAGTGCTTTCAGCACCCAAGGAAAAAAAAGGTTCACCATTACTGGTATAGGGTCTCTTGCTTAAGCAGTGGGTTAGATTAGAAGACCTTCAGGGGCCCTCACAGCTCTCTTCCGACTGATTGATCACCACGCGCACCAAGTCAAGAGCAAAAAGAGCTCAAGGGACAATAACGCATTTACGTCTTTGGCTGCTAACATTTGTCTTCACTACCAGCAACCGGTGTATTTCATCAGCTTCCGTCAGGTCACATCAACCCGGCTAAGTAAACGTTACTCCTCAGATTTATTCCCCTCAATGCTCAGCGAGGAATCTCAGGTTACTGCAATTGTTCCACTCGCCCCCGGGTCTCGGCTCTTGATTGCCTGCAATCTGTCACTGCCTCTCGTCCAACGTCCCGGGGTCTGTCACCGCTAGGAACTGAAGATATTAAAAGGCGAGAAATTCCCAAGTGGCTTTTGGGAGATTTGCTGCTATCTGGACATGCTCTGGGCCACTTTTTTTTTCAATCTTGTTGAAAAACTCACGCTCCCTCGCCATCCAGTGACCTCTTGTGCAGCCAGGGCTGGCTGCAGCCAGTGGAGGTGATGGGTGGGTTTAAATATGGCTCGAATTAATGAATTTAGTAGAGGGGGAACCACACTGCATCCAGTTTTGGTTGCCACGATGTAAAAAAAGATGTTGAGACTCTGGAAAGAGCGCAGAGAGGAGCAAACAAAAATGATTAGGGGACTGGAGGCTGAAACTTATGAAGAACAGTTGCTGGAACTGGATATGTCTAGTTTAATGAAAAGAAGGACATGGGGCAGGGGTGAAATCCAGCAGGGTCTGGAGAACCGGTAGCGGAAATATTGAGTAGTTCGGAGAACCGGCAAATGCCACCTCTGGCTGGCCCCAAACTGGGGATGGAATGAAGATTTTGCAATATCCTTTCCCCAAGAGTGGGGTGGGAAAGGGGATTTTGCAATATTCTTCCCCCAGGAGTGGGGAGGGAATGGGGATTTTGCAATATCCTTCCCCCAGGAAGGGGGAGAAAATGGGGATTTTGCAATATTCTTCCCCCAAGAATGGGGAGGGAATGGGGATTTTGCAGTATCCTTCCTCCAGGAGTGGGGAGGGAATGGGGATTCTGCAATATCCTTTCCCCAGGCGTGGGGAGGGAATGGGGATTTTGCAGTATCCTTCCCCAAGGAGTGGGGAGGGAATGGGGATTTTGCAATATCCTTCCCCCAGGAGTTGGGAGGGAATGGGGATTTTGCAATATCCTTCCCCCAGGAGTTGGGAGGGAATGGGGATTTTGCAATATCCTTCCTCCAGGAGTGGGGAAGGAATGGGGATTTTGCAATATCCTTTCCCCAGGAGTGGGGTGGGAATGGGGATTTTGCAGTATCCTTCCCCCAGGAGTTGGGAGAGAATGGGGATTTTGCAATATCCTTCCCCCAGGAGTGGGGAGGGAATGGGGATTTTGCAGTATCCTTCCCCCAGGAGTGGGGAGGGAATGGGGATTTTGCAGTATCCTTCCCCCAGGAGTGGGGAGGGAATGGGGATTTTGCAGTATCCTTCCCCCAGGAGTGTGGAGGGAATGGGGATTTTGCAGTATCCTTCCTCCAGGAGTGGGGAGGGAATGGGGATTTTGCAAAATCCTTCCCCCAAGAGTGGGGAGGGAATGGGGATTTTGCAGTATCCTTCCCCCAAGAGTGGGGAGGGAATGGGGATTTTGCCATATCCTTTCCCCAGGAGGGGGGAGAGAATGGAGATTTTGCAGTATCCTTCCCCCAGGAGTGGGGAGGGAATGGGGATTTTGCAATATCCTTCCCCCAGGAGTGGGGAGGGAATGGGGATTTTGCAATATCCTTCCCCCAGGAGTGGGGAGGGAATGGGGATTTTGCAGTATCCTTCCCCCAGGAGTGGGGGGGGGAAATGGGGATTTTGCAATATCCTTTCCCCACGAGTGGGATGGGAATGGGGATTTTGCAATATCCTTTCCCCAGGAGTGGGGAAGGAATGGGGATTTTGCAATATCCTTTCCCCAGGAGTGGGGTGGGAATGGGGATTTTGCAATATCCTTTCCCCAGGAGTGGGGTGGGAATGGGGATTTTGCAATATCCTTCCCCAAGGAGTGGGGAGGGAATGGGGATTCTGCAATATCCTTCCCCCAGGAGTGGGGAGAGAATGGGGATTTTGCAGTATCCTTCTTCCAGGAGTGGGGAGGGAATGGGGATTTTGCAATATCCTTCCCCCAGGAGGGGGGAAGGAATGGGGATTTTGCCATATCCTTCCCTAAGGAGTGGGGAGAGAATGGGGATTTTGCAGTATCTTTCTTCCAGGAGTGGGGAGGGAATGGGGATTTTGCAATATCCTTCCCCCAGGAGGGGGGAGGGAATGGGGATTTTGCCATATCCTTCCCTAAGGAGTGGGGAGAGAATGGGGATTTTGCAGTATCCTTCTTCCAGGAGTGGGGAGGGAATGGGGATTTTGCAGTATCCTTCCTCCAGGAGTGGGGAGGGAATGGGGATAACACTAGAGGTTTGCAAGGAGAGATTGGACAACCATGAAATGAGACTAGGTTTCCTGCTTGAGCAAGGAGTTGGATTAGAAGGCCTCCAAGGTCCCTATTCTGTGAAATGACAGAAATATCATTTCTTGCGTGATTTTGCTCGGAATGAAGATGGTTGTGTAGCTCTGGGTTGATGCAACGGGACTTGTGAATTAGGGCTTCCCCACAGATGTGGCCGTCTCTGTGTGATGCTGCAAATATGTTGGACATCTGATGCCCCCAACGACTATGTGGAAGGTACAAACAGAGCTCTGATCTCTGTCTCTTTAACACAGCCCTGTCTTTTCTCCGGGATCGAGTGACAGGGCTGCTTTAGAAAGCTTGCAGTTTTGAACCTGCAATTTCCTTATTCAGACGTATAGGAACTTGAGGCACGAGAGAGCAACAACTGGCTATATATTAGCACTGAGGGGGAGGAAGTTCCTAATGCGTTGTGCATGAGAAAGCAATCAGAATTGTCTTCGGTGGCCTCCGGTGAGTGGTTGATGTGAGCATGAAGAGGATAAAGTCTGGCTGGGGGAGTCTGAGAGTTGAAGTCCACACATCTTAAAATTCTCAAGGTTGAGAAACACTGATCTACAGGCAGTCCCCCCCTTACGATGGTTCATTTAGTGACCGTTCAAAGTTTACGACGACACTGAAAAAGGTGACATGACCAGTGGTGGGTTCCTCCCGGTTCAGCCCAGTTCTGCCGAGCCAGTAGCGGTGACGATATGACGCCACCAAACTGGTTCTGCCCCCTCGCCCACCCCCGCGTTATTCTTACCTTTTATTTGGCCCCACCCCCAATCTATTGCTGCCTCCTGAGTCCCAGCTGATGGGCTAGAAGAAAAAAAACTGATTAAACTCTTGCAGCGGAGCTTCAAAGGGCCGCCCTACAGCTGATCAGTGTTAAAAGGCAGTGTGTGGTAGACCGGTGCCTCCAAAAACAAAATGAGTAGACCAGTGCCTGCAAAAATAAATGGGTAGACCGGTACAGCTCTGCAAGTAGTTAAAAGCCTGGTAGACCAGCACCTCTGCTAAATCCTAAAGAATTGTCACATGACCATCAAGCCACGCCCACAAAATAAGCCACACCTACAGAATCGGTAGTAAAAAAATTTAGAACCCACCCCTGGTTTCCACCAGAGGTGGGATGCTGCCAGTTTAACAACCGGTTCGGTGAGTGTGTGCGCCTGAGGCACTTGCAAGCACAGTACTGAAAATGGAGCATTTAGAAGCTCAGCTGCTTCCCTTCCAACACAGCAATCAGCTGTGCCGCATGATTGAGATGAGCTACAAAGCAGGAAATAAAGGACAGGAGAGAGGGGGGCGGGGCCAACTGTTCATAGGAGCTACCGATTCGCCCGATCGATATTCAGAGGCTGAATATCACCTCTGGTTTTCACACGGCTGTTGCAGCATCCCCAGGGTCACGTGATCAAAATTCAGACGCTTGACAGCCGATTCATATTTATGACGGTGGCAGGTCCCGACGTGTGTGTGTGTGTGAGAGAGAGAGAGAGAGAGAGAGACGTGATCCCCCCCCCCTTTTTAAAAATTGATTTATATGCTGCCCTTCTCTGGAGACTCAGGGCGGCTTATTCTGTATATTTATACAAAGTCAGCTTATTGCCCCCACAAACTGGGTCCTCAATTTACCCACCTTAGAAAGGTTGGAAGGCTGAGTCGACCTTGAGCCTGGCTAGGATTGAACTCACAGAAATTACAGGCAGCTGGATCTTAATTGCTGCCTTTAGTAGGAGGCATTAGCCCCCTACGCTACTCAGGCTCTTATTTTACGACCTTCTGACAAGCAAAGTCAATGGGGAAGCCAGGTTCAATTCACAGCTGCAGCGATTCACTTAACAACCGTGGCAAGAAAGGATCGTAAATGTGTGAGGCCAAACTCCCATAACAAACTGTCTGACATTGGCAACAGAAATTTGGGGCTCTGTGGGGGTGTTTGCTTTCTCAGTAGCTGGCAAACCATTCTGAGAATGCAAACGATCCTTAGTAATCTCAGGAAGGTGAGACATGAGATCTGTCACGGACGCAGATCCCGTTGTTTGCAGCAGGAAAAGCATGGGCCATCCACATGGAAATCATGAGCTTTGTTTAGCCAATTGGGATAAGTGAATCAACGAATCAGCTTCTTCCGCGAAGCCTGTGTACGTCAATAAAAGGGAACCCCCAGAAGCCATTCGGGGTGCTTTCCCATCAACCTTCTTCCTGCCTGTGCGTCTTTCTTCATCACAACAACAGGGCTCAGCTGTGGTCGTAAATCGAGGCCGTCCTGTATATATTCCTTCAGAGTCTCCATGGTGGCTTTTTCCTGTGTTAAGGGCAAGAGGGCTCAACCCACAAGGTTGGCAGGCATGGGGGTGAGCTCTAACGACAAGGCCCATCGCAAGATGCGCAGAACGGATGGCCTGGCATCACTAGCCAAATGCCAAGCAAACCGCCTGATCAAACAAGCTGATTTGCCCCCAGGAGGACTCCGGCTTTGCCAGGCAGCGCAGGGAAACAGCAGCTGGCTAATAAGACTCTTCCATTAAACCCCTAACTAGAGCTTTTAAATGTCGGTTTTATGACACCCAAATTAAAAGGCTGGGCCTGGGCAACAGGCCCAGTTTTCAGGAGCCGGGCACCGTTCCCGGGGAAAGGCAGAGGGCGGGGATCACACCAGCTGGAAGGGCGAGCCGTCCGCTCGAAGGGTGGATGCAGATACAGAAGAGTCCCCGGCAAAGGAAGCAGATGCAAATTTGGAATGTGGTTATTATATCGGAAAAAAATTAAATCTCCAATAAGGATGACCACCTGCTCCGGCATTGGCAATTGAGCAACGGGAGGGGCGAGGGGCCAAGAAGATGGAGATGGCAAATCCTCCCCCTAATAAAATGAAATTTAATGGAGAGGAAAAGTAAGGCTGTGCATTTTATGCAAGGAAAAGCAAGCGAACAGGTATGGAACGGGTGGTACCTGGCTCAGTAGCCTGGAGAGATTCTCAGTCATCCAGGTCATCGTGCTTTTTCAGGAGGCAACTTGGATTTTCTTATTTTTTTTCTTTTCTTCTTTTGCTTCTCATCCTAGAAGCTTCTTCAGCTCTTCCCCGCTATCCTGTCAGAGCTGAGGAAGCTTCTTGGACGAGAAGTAAAACATCTTTAAAAGAAAAAAATAACAAGGAAGTCCAGTTGCCTCCTGAAAAAGCACCTTTGGGACTGACTCAAAACTGTGAGTAAGAATCTTGGGGTCCTAGCGGACAATCACTTCACTATGAGCCAGCCGTGTGCGGCAGCTGCCAAAAAAGCCGACACAGTTCTAGGCTGCATCAACAGAGGGATAGAATCAAGATCACGTGAAATGTTAATATCATTTTATAAGGCCTTGGTAAGGTCACGCTTGGAATACAGCATCCAGTTTTGCTCGCCACGATGTAAATAAGATGCCGAGACTCTAGAAAGAGTGCAGAGAGGAGCAACGGCAGGAGGATTTTTCATCAGGTTCCCCTGATCCGCCAGTTGCGGCCCTTTCTGAATCGGGACTCTCTACGCACAGTCACTCACGTCCTCGTCACTTCCCGCCTGGACTATTGTAACGCTCTCTACATGGGGCTCCCCTTGAGGAGCACCCGGAGGCTCTAACTGGCGCAGAGTGCGGCCGCGCGGGTGGTGATGGGAGCGACAGGGCGCTCGCATGTGACCCTCCCTCCTGCGCGAGCTGCACTGGCTCCCGGTGGTCTTTGGGGTGCGCTTCAAGGTTTTGGTTACCACCTTTAAAGTGCTCCATGGCTTAGGACCTGGTTACTTACGGGACCGCCTACTACCACCAATAGCCTCCCACCGGCCAGTACGCTCTCACAGAGAGGGGCTCCTCCGGGTGCCGTCGGCCAAACAATGTCGACTGGCGGCCCCCAGGGGGAGAGCCTTCTCTGTGGGGGCACCTACTATCTGGAATGAGCTCCCCACGGAGATATGGAGGATCCCGGATCTACGCACCTTCCACCGCGCTCTTAAGACCTTTTTATTTCACCAGGCAGGCCTGGCCTAATCTTTTTTTCCCCTCTTTTAATACGGAAATTTTAAATTGGTTTTAAATTATTGGGGTGTTTTAATTTGTTTGGGCCAAAGTGTTTAATTCGGTTTTATGCTACTTTTTAAATTTTGTATTCATGTATTTTATTCTTTGGCTGTTCACCGCCCTGAGTAGGGCGGTATATAAATGAAATGAAATGAAATGAAAAATTGTTCTACCTGGTGTCAGTTACAGGTAACCCTTGGAGGATAAACATAGAACTGGCTGAGGAATTCTGGGAATTGAAGTCCACCTCTTTTAAACGTTGCCAGGGTTCAGAAATTCTGGCCTGTACCGGTTAGGGGAACGGCAGAGATCAACCAAAAGGCAGAGGCAGACTAGCCATCATTACGAATCTCTTCCGCCTCTGCATTGAGAAACAGCCACCAAACAGACCAGGGTTTGCTTCTACAGAAGCAAACCCTGGTCTGTTTGGTGGCTGTTTCTCAATGCAGAGGCGGAAGAGATTCGTAATTTGGTACTTGCTGGAATTCTTAGATCAGGGATGGTGAAACTTTTCGGCACCGAAAACAGAAACGTTGCACTTGCCAGAACCGAGCTCCAGAAAAACCGAACTTATTTATAGTGCGCATGGGCGCCCAACGATCAGCTGCCTGGCACGCATGCACACACCGGTTTTCGGCACTGCTGTGCGCACAAAGGGACCGCACTCGGGAAAAGCTGAATTTCTGGATTCTAGTGCGCATGCACGCCCGACGATCAGCTGGCCGTTTTCGGCACTGCCGCATATGTGAAGGACAGCTGATCGTCGTACCAGAAACCTGGAAGACAAAACAGGCAAGGCTGCACATGCCGGTGATCTGTCCCCCCCCTTCAGAGACCCACAAAAACACAGCCAGCCGAGGGTTAAGAATCACTTGGCACACTCCGCAGTTCTTATCTCAACCTTGGCAGCGATATGCACACCGTCTGCCAAGGACTTTATTGGTTTACACAAACAAGAAAATCACCTACGTAGCTTTGCCGTTCATCTAGCTTCCAAGACTACGAGGTTGCTCCGTTTGTTTAGCTTTGTTCGTCACGAACTTCGTGACTCACTGGCCTGTCTTATATAGACAGGCTTCTGGGTGTGGTCCAGTGACTCACTGATCCCATGACTCCAATCAGTGACTCAGGACTATTTCCTCATACGCCGCAGCTGCAATACTCTTTTGTCTCGCCTTCTTTGGCGTGCATCCAGGAATGACGTCTCTCCCTCACTCTCATCTGAGACACCTGTTTCCCCACTACTTGGCTCTCTTTCAGCTGGCACCTGAGCCGGTGCCAGAGGGGGGGGGCTGGGAGATCTGGCTGGCTCCTCTTCCTCCTGCTCAGAGCTTCCTTCCTCCAAAGGGATAGGCTCAGAGGACGGGGCCACAACAGCCGGGAGACATGGCTTCTCATGCCACTTTGGACATGCATGCCATAGGTTTGCCATCACGGCCTGAGACCATACATTTGACCTTCCTTTCATAAATAACCAATGTTCTCAGTCATGGTGCCCGAGCCTTAAAGTTTCTGCTCGGAAAGTCTGTTTCTCGGGTCTCTTGAGACCACGCAGACGGCCCCCGTCGGGATGCCTCTTACCTGGTGGAAGATCAAAGCTTGACTGATGTAGCCCCAGCTGCTGCTGGGCGACAGGTAATGGAGGGCCACCAGCAGGACGACCATGAAGACCACGCTGGCCGAAGCGTAGATGGGGCTGATGAGGAAGACCATCACGACACAGCCGGCAATGCCCAGCACACAGGTGTGCCATGTGAAATATTTGAAGGTGGGCCTGAGGAAGGAGAAGAGGTGAGAAAAGTTAGGATGCCTGGAATCTCTTATTTGGGTGAGGGGGGTGGGGGGTGGGAAGATGCTCTGCTCTGAAGTGTAATGCCGAGGTCTCGAACGACAGCTCCCAAGGCCCATGAGGAGCTGATTGGAGTTGTAGTCCCACATAAACGCGGCATTTGTCTTGTTTGCTGAATGCATCCCTTAGAACAGTGACGGCTAACCTTTTTGTCGCCAAAAGCACGCAGGGGTGAAATGCTCCCGGTTCGGACCGGATCGCCCGATCCGGTAGCGATGGTGGTGGATGGTTTGGAGAACCGGTAGCAAAAATCCCTGCCCCCTCCCACATGCCCAGCTGAGCCGCACAATCATCAGAGGCTTTTTTTTTTAACTTTGAAAAGCATTTTTTCTACAACCTCTTCGGCCGAAAAAATGCTTTTAAAAGCCTCTGACGATCCAGCTGAGTTGCCTGATCATCAGAGGCTTTTAAAAGCATTGTTACCCACCCAGTCACATTAGCGCCACCTAAAAATAAAAAACTTAAATTTCAAAATGGCCATGCCCACCCAGTCATATTACCCCCCCCAAGCCACGCCCACAGAACCAGTAGTCACAAATTTTAGATTTCACCAGTGGGAGCGCATGCGTGCCCACACCCATAATTCAACGCACCCTGCCCCCGTGCATGTGTATGTGAACCCCCACGCCCCCCCTGACGCTTTTAGCACGTGACGGCACGATGGGCTCGGTAGGCCTGTTTTTCACCCTCCCCAGGCTCCAGATGCTTTCTAGGAGCCTGGGGAGGGCGAAAACGGCCTTCCCCATCCCCCGGAGGCTGGAAACAGCCCATTTCCCAACTTCCGTTGGGACCAGAAGGTCCAAAAATCAGCTGGCTGATTTGCATGTGCGCTGAAGCTGAGCTAAAAATCAGCTGCCTGATTTGCATGTGCGCTGGAGCTGAGCTAAAAATCAGCTGGCTGATTTGCATGTGCGCTGGAGCTGAGCTAAAAATCAGCTGGCTGATTTGCATGTGCGCTGAAGTGGAGCTAAAAATCAGCTGGCTGATTTGGATGTGCGCTGGAGCTGAGCTAAAAATCAGCTGGCTGATTTGCATGTGCGCTGAAGCGGAGCTAAAAATCAGCTGGCTGATTTGGATGTGTGCTGGAGCTGAGCTAAAAATCAGCTGGCTGATTTGCATGTGCGCTGGAGCTGAGCTAAAAATCAGCTGGCTGATTTGCATGTGCGCTGGAGCTGTGCTAAAAATCAGCTGCCTGATTTGCATGTGCCCTGGAGCTGAGCTAAAAATCAGCTGGCTGATTTGCATGTGCGCTGAAGCTGAGCTAAAAATCAGCTGGCTGATTTGCATGTGCGCTGAAGCTGAGCTAAAAATCAGCTGGCTGATTTGCATGTGCGCTGGAGCTGAGCTAAAAATCAGCTGGCTGATTTGCATGTGCGCTGAAGCTGAGCTAAAAATCAGCTGGCTGATTTGCATGTGCGCTGAAGCTGAGCTAAAAATCAGCTGGCTGATTTGCATGTGCGCTGCAGCTGAGCTAAAAAACTGCTGGCTGATTTGCATGTGCGCTGGAGCTGAGCTAAAAATCAGCTGGCTGATTTGCAGGTGCGCTGGAGCTGAGCTAAAAATCAGCTGGCTGATTTGCATGTGCGCTGGAGCTGAGCTAAAAATCAGCTTTGCTGGCTGGGGAATTCTGGGAATTGAAGTCCTCCAGGCTTAAAGTTGCCCAGGTTGGAGACCCTTGCTTTGGAGAATAGGTTGACCCCTTCACCTCTGGGACAACCCCTGAAATATTGGATTCATATCCAATATTTGTTAATATTGGACTTCACAAATGGCCATTGCTAAACCAGACAGTTGTTTAAGTGGGTTTTGCCCCATTTTACAACCTAAATCAGCGGTCGTTCAGTTGAGGACTACCTGCAGGATAGCACAGGCTTACAACTTTGCAATTTTATGAAAACATGGGACGGTCCACGTCCCCCACCGCCACCCCCCACAACACTCACATTGTGGATTCTCCACTGGACAGGTCATTAACAACCAAGTGGTGTTTGGGGTGGAATTCCAAGGGAGGATAGAGGAAATAACAGTCTTTATTTAGGCTTCAACCTGCCGCGTCCCAGAAGACTTGCCGTTGGTTAATAATCTTTCAAGACAATGAATACATAATACATAACTTTTTTCCCCCCAGTGGAACGATTAAGGGTGTGCAGCGCACTCATCTCTAACCACAAAGTACTTGTGTTGAAAAGGGACTCTGGAATTGCTGTCAGGCTCCTTCCACGCATCTAAAATGAATGAACGGTCGTAGGAGGGGGAGAGAAAAAAAAAATTCCTTTGCATACGAATTTTCATCCCGGATTTTCCTTTTCCCTGCCAAATTTGCGAGACCGCCTTCTGACGCCAATAGCCGCCCACCAGCCAGTACGCTCGCACAGAGAGGGCCTCCTTAGGGTGCCGTCGGCCAGACAATGTCAGCCGGCGACCTCCAGGGGGAGAGCCTTCTCTGTGGCGGCACCCACCCTCTGGAATGACCTACCTCTGGAGATACACAGGATACCAGACCTCCGGACTTCTCGTCGGGCCCTTAAAATCTATTTATTTCACCTAGCTGGGCTGGCTTGATCCCATCCTCTGTTTTTAATTGGAATTGATTTCAAATTGGACTGTTTTAATTGGTTGGCCGAAATCATTTAATATTTTTTAAAATTGTTTTAATTTTTGTATATCATGTTTTACCCTGGCTGTTCACCGCCCTGAGTCCGGTTGGAGAAGGGCGGTTTATAAATCGAAACAAACAAACAAACAAATAAATAAATTCATATCGCTCTGAGCACCTGGCATTTTGCACTGGAGAAGATAGTCTGGGTGACTTTGGGCCAATCACCAGGAGATGGGGAGTTCTAGTCCTGCCTTAGGCACAAAAGACAACTAGGTGATTTTGGCCAATCACCAGGAGATGGGGAGTTCTAGTCCCGCCTTAGGCACAAAAGACGTCTGGGTGAGTTTGGGCCAATCACCAGGAGACGGGGAGTTCTAGTCCTGCTTTGCAACGAAAGCCAGCTGGGTGACTTTGGGCCAATCACCAGAGATCGGGAGTTCTAGTCCTGCCTTAGGCACAAAAGATAACTAGGTGATTTTGGCCAATCATCAGGAGATAGGGAGTTCTAGTCCTGCCTTAGGCATGAAAGACAGCTGTGTGACTCTGGGCCAATCACCAGGAGACGGGGAGTTCTAGGCCTGCCTTAGGCACAAAAGCCAGCTGGGTGACTTTGGGCCAATCACCAGGAGATGGGGAGTTCTAGTCCTGCCTTAGGCACAAAAGACAACTAGGTGATTTTGGCCAATCATCAGGAGATAGGGAGTTCTAGTCCCGCCTTAGGCATGAAAGACAGCTGTGTGACTTTGGGCCAATCACCAGGAGACGGGGAGTTCTAGTCCTGCCTTAGGTACGAAAGCCAGCTGGGTGACTTTGGGCCAATCACCAGGAAACGGGGAGTTCTAGGCCTGCCTTAGGCACAAAAGCCAGCTGGGTGACTTTGGGCCAATCACCAGAGATCGGGAGTTTTAGTCCTGCCTTAGGCACAAAAGACAACTAGGTAATTTTGGCCAATCATCAGGAGATAGGGAGTTCGAGTCCCGCCTTAGGCACGAAAGAGAGCTGGGTGACTCTGGGCCAATTACCAGAGATGGGGAGTTCTAGTCCTGCCTTAGGCACAAAGGACAGCTAGGTGACTTTGGGCCAATCACCAGGAGACGGGGAGTTCTAGTCCTGCCTTAGGCACGAAAGAAAACTGGGTCACTTTGGACCACTCACTCTCTCTCTCAGCCTAATCCACCTCACAGGGTTGTTGTTGTGGGGGAAAACAGGAGGAGAAAGATGTGTTTACAAACAAACAGACAAACAAATAAATAAATAAATATTGTATACATATCTATTGTTTACACATACCCTGTTTCCCCCCAAAATAAGACCTCCCCTGATAATAAGGCCAATCGGGCTTTTGAGCGCATGGCAATAAGGCCAAGCGCTTATTTCAGGGTTCAAAAAAATATAAGACAGGGTCCTATTTTCGGGGAAACACGGTGTACATGAACAAACAACCATCAAAACTTCTGAAAAAGAGCCAGGCTGTTCTGTTTCAAAGAATTCATATAGTGCTATGCAAAATGCCAACAGAGAGACCCACCCTATAACATAAAGTGGTAGGAAAAATAAACCTATCAATGAAAAGCACCTTGTAATGGCGCAAACCCTTCGACACAACTCCCCACACTGCGACGCCGGAGTGTGCATCATTTGTATAAGGTCACTAAAACCACCTTTAGGAATGTGTTGAGAACTATCAGTGGTGCGTTGCTACCGGTTCGCCCCGGATCAGACATCGGCAGCGGCAGGAAGCTCCGCCCACCCACTCGGATGCTTCTGTGTATGCGCAGAAGCGTTGCGCGCACGCATGAGCGCACCCACGAGCGAACCGGTAGTGATGGGTTTTGAAACCCACCCCCGAGAACGATGGACCATAAACGGCGCAGAATGGTGGGAAGGCTATTAGTCCTTGACTTACAACGATTCGTTTAGCGACCGCTCAAAATTACAACGGCATTCAAAAAAAGGGACTTAGGACCATTTTTCACACTTACGACCATCGCAGCCTCTCCATGGTCGTATGATCAAAATTCAGATGCTTTGCAGCTGGTTCATAATTATGACGGTTGCAATGTCCCCAGGTCACAGGATCTCCTTTTGCGACCTTCTGACAAGCAAAGCCCATGGGGGAAGCCAGATTCACTTAACGACCGTGTGATTAACTTAGCAACGGCAAGCGATTCCCTTAACAACTGTGGCATAAAATGAGGAATAAAACGAGAAAACATACAGGTAGGATCTAGTGTAGGAACTGTGAGAGGGATCTTGGACAGTGGTGAAATCCAAATTTTTTTACTACCGGTTCTGTGGGCGTGGCTTGGTGGGCGTGGCAGGGGAAGGATGCTGCAAAATCCCCATTCCCTTCCCACTCCTGGGGGAAGGATATTGCAAAATCTCCATTCCCACCCCACTTCAGGGGCAGGATACTGCAAAATCTCCATTCCCTCCCCACTCCTGGGGGAAGGATATTGCAAAATTTCCATTCCCACCCCACTTCACGGGCAGGATACTGCAAAATCTCCACTCCCTTCCCACTCCTGGGGGAAGGATATTGCAAAATCTCCATTCCCTCCCCGCTCCAGGGACAGGATACTGCAAAATCTCCATTCCCACCCCACTCCTGGGGGAAGGATATTGCAAAATCCCCATTCCCACCCCACTCTGGGGCCAGCCAGAGGTGGTATTTGCCGGTTCTCCAAACTGCTCAATATTTCCGCTACCGGTTCTCCAGAACCTGTAAGAACCTGCTGGATTTCACCACTGATCTTGGAATCCTAATGGACAATCACTTAAATCTGAGCCAGCCGTGTGCTGCAGCTGCCAAAAAAGCCAACACAGTCCTAGGTTGCATTAACAGAGGGAGAGAATCAAGATCATGTGAAGTGTTAATACCACTTTATAAGGCCTTGGGAAGGCCACACTTGGAATCCTGCATCCAGTTTTGGTCACCACGATGTGAAAAAGATGTTGAGACTCTGGAAAGAGTGCAGAGAAGAGGAACAAAGAGGATTAGGGGACTGGAGAGGCTAAAACATAGGAAGAACGGTTGCAGGAACTGGGTATGTCTAGTTTGATGAAGAGAAGGATTAGGAGTGACATGATAGCAGTGTTCCAACATCTCAGGGGTTGCCCCAAAGAAGAGGGAGTCTAGCTATTCTCCAAAGCACCTGAGGGCAGGACAAGAAGCAAGAGGTGGAAACTAATCAAGGAGAGAAGCAACTTAGAACTAAGGAGAAATTTTGTGATAGCGAGAACAATTAATCAGTGGAACAACTTGCCTTCAGAAGTTGTGAATGCTCCAACACTGGAAGTTTTTAAGATGTTGGATAATTATTTGTCTGAAGTGATGTAGGGTCTCCTGCCTAAGCAGGGGGTTGGACTAGAAGACCTCTGAGGTCCCTTCCAACTCTGTTATTCTATCTATTTTATTCTACTGAGGCATATCAAAAATACATGTTAATGTCTCCTTTCTTTCATCTCCACCCCCCCCAAAGTTGCTTATTTGTCTAACAACTGGAACACAAGTCTCAATTATCTTTCCGTAATAAAGGGAGCTGGGTATCCTCGGAAGGAACATTGGCATCGCTGGCATTGCCCGCATCCGGCACAGAAAGTATGTGATTGTTTTTAATTCCAATTCTGGTTTTTAATTTCCAATTGCAGGGAGGAGGAAGGGGAGGGGGGGGGAAACCAGAGGAAAAGGCCATCAATCCTGCGCCGAGGGGGCAGCTTATTGTCAGGCAGGGCCGACTCGGCGGCCTTTCGGCAACTTAATTAAATTGTTCTCATCTAACCCGCTGTCTTATCTCAATTGCGAAGGAAGATTTAAAAAAGAAGCCGAGATCTTTGGGCCTCGCTTGCTCTGGCTCTCCCTCCCTTCGCCAGCTCCTCTTGAGCGGAGGGCGGGCACCACGCGGCGGGGAGGGAGGGAGGGCTCCTTGGGCTTCTACGTCCCCCGCCCGCCCACCCCAATTCGGAGGGGGAGAAGAGACATGTCAGAAACAGAAACGGTGGTTATGTGTACAGACAGCCCTCAACGTATGACCGCAGCAGGGGTGGGTTTTAATTTTTTTTACTACTGGTTCTGTGGGCGTGGTTTATTTTGTGGGTGTGGCTTGATGGTCATGTGACAATTCTTTAGGATTTAGTAGAGGTACTGGTCTACCAGGCTTTTAACTGCTTGCAGAGCTGTACCGGTCTACCCATTTGTTTTTGCAGGCACCGGTCTACTCGTTTGTTTTCTTTTACCATTGATCAGCTGTAGGGCGGCCCTTTGAAGCCCCGCGGCAAGAGTTTAAGCAGTTTTTCCTTATAGCCCATCAGCTGGGACTCAGGAGGCAGCAATAGATTGGGGGTGGGGCCAAATAAAAGGTAAGAATAATGCGGGGGAGGGGGTGGGGAGGGCGGGAGGGAGTGGGGAGGGCGGGAGGGGCAGAACCGGTTTGGTGAACATGGTTCGCCAACACGGACCTACAGTAATATACTCTTTCCACCACGTTTCCTCGGTACCTTGTTTCAGTCACTTTGTCAAAGAAGGCCGTAAAGTGTGTTTGTTTTTAACGAACCCGTGCTGGCTACTTTCTAGGTGCTCACGAATCCCACTACTTGACTGTTTTTTCCAGGATTTTCCCAGGTATTGATGTCAGGCTGGCAAGGAGGTGCCAGCTGCTACAAAACCACATCCGAAAAAGACACTCACGGCCCAGAGAGAATACAGAGCTGGGTGCAGAATTCAAAAGAGAAAAGAAAAGCAGATGTAGTCTAGGTATCTGCAGTGTCTGTCGTGGCAGGTGTGAAATGCTTGTCAGAACGCAATGCGACGCATTTCCCAGATGGATCAAGGGACGCCGAGGATTTGCACGCCTAACGACACCCCCGCGACTGGTAAAGCTACAAGAAGATTACAAGGCAGCTAACATGCTCACAAAAGACTGGCACAGCATTATGGAAGAGGGTTTAGATTTCCTAGGTACGACACTTATTTTCTTCCCCCCCAACTACCACGGAGCCTTCCATCCCTAAAACTGGATTGGAACTACAGGCAGTCCTCGACATACGACCACAATTAAGCCCAAAATTGATGTTGCTAAGCGAGCAACATTTGTGACGTCTCGCTTAGCAAAAAGTGAGTTTTACCCCGTTTTACCACCTTTCCTGCCCCCCGTTGTTAAGTGAATCGCTGCAGTCGTTAAGCGAGTCACACTGTCTTGAAGTGAATCTGGCTTCCCCCGGTGACTTTGCTTGCCAAGAGGTTGCAAAACGGGATCAGGGGGCACACACGCACACACCCTGGGACTCTGCAACCGTCATAAATATGAGTCAGTTGCCAAGGATCTGAATTTTGATCATGTAACCATGAGGGGGGGAGGGGAAATGCTGAAATATTCGTTAAGTGTGAAAAATGGTCGTAACTCACTTTTTTCAGTGTCGTCGTATCTTTGAGCGGTCAGTAAACGAACTGTTTACTGACCACTCAAAGATCTACCTGTGTAATGCAAATGCAAAGGTCTACCTGTGTAATGCAAATGCAATGAGCCCTCTCTTTTGCTGGAGCACAATTTAGATTTTTTCCTAGGTAGTAAACGTAAAGATTCCCCTTGTGCATATGTGCTACTCGTTCCTGACTCTAGGGGGCGGTGCTAATCTCCGTTTCAAAGCCGGAGAGCCAGCGCTGTCCGAAGATGTCTCCGTGGTCATGTGACCGGCATGACTCAATGCCAAAGGCACACGGAACGCTGTTCCCTTCCCACCAAAGGTGGCCCCTATTTTTCTACTTGCATTTTTTACGTGCTTTCGAACTGCTAGGTTGGCAGAAGCTGGGACAAGTAACGGGAGCTCACCCTGTTACACGGCACTAGGGACTCGAACCTCTGAATCGCCAACCTTTCGATCGCCAAGTTCAGCATCTTAACCACTGAGCCACCGCGTCCCCTAAGGCTGCTTACCGGAGGGTAATTCCCACTGTATTCTTGGCACAATAGAGTGATCGTGCATATATGCTAGTCGTTCCTGACTCTAGGGGGCGGTTCTCATCTCCGTTTCAAAGCCGGAGAGCCAGCACTGTCCGAAGACGTCTCCGTGGTCATGTGACCGGCATGACTCAATGCCAAAGGCGCCGGGAACGCTGTTCCCTTCCCACCAAAGGTGGTCCCTGTTTTTCTACTTGCATTTTTGACGTGCTTTCGAACTGCTAGGTTGGCAGAAGCTGGGACAAGTAACGGGAGCTCACCCCGTTACAAGGCACTAGGCTAGGGACTCAAACCACTGAACTGCCGACCTTTTGATCAACAAGCTCAGTGTCTTAGCCACTGCATCCCAATAGTTCCTAGGTATAAAACTTATTTTTTTTTCTCCCAACTAGTATCACAAATCCACCCATTCTTAAAACTGGATTTAAACTATTAAACCAGTGAGCCCCGCAAATGGTATTTTTGGCTCCTTTCCTTCCTTGTCACCCCCCCATTACAAGCACCAAAGTACAGTTCTGAGCCACCCTTTTCTCTCTGACAGCCCCAGATGCCTGCAAACGGGCTAATTATCAATTAGCAGCTCCTTAGAAATCAGCACATTGAGAATTTCTTTCAGAAATGCAGAGAGGAACTGGAGATTACAGGCACTCAAGAGCGATTTTTTTTTCCCCCCCTTCCGCTAAGTGAGAATATTTTCACATCCCCCTGAAAAAGGACTGTCTTGAGAGAATGCAGATTTGCCTCTCCACGGCCAGGCACACTTTAGCTTCGTGAAAAGAACAATCTTACTGTCACTTGCAAATTTTCTTGCTGTTGCGAGTCTGCTCAGCTAACATTGCAGTCCCCGGGCTGCATTAACAGAGGGGTAAAATCAAGATCATGTGAAGTTGTTACTACCGCTTTATAATGCCTTGGTAAGGCCACGCTTGAAATCCTGCGTCCAGTTTTGGTCACCACAATGTAAAAAAGATGTGGAGATTTTGGAAAGAGTGCAGAGAAGAGCAACAAAGATGATTAGGGGACTGGAGGACAAAACATACAAAGAACAGTTGCAGGAATTGGATATTCTAGTTTAGCGGGGAAAAAAGGACTTAGGGTGCCATGATAGCAGCGTTCCAATTTACTAAGTCTGCACCACTATTAATCTTCTCATCGTTCCTATCAGCCATCTCCTCCCACTTATGACCGTATGACTGTAACCTTGTTCCTTGTATCCTTACAATTTATACTGACTGTTTCCTAATATGATTTGATTGCTTATTTGTTCCCTATGACTATCATTAAGTGTTGTACCTTATGATTCTTGACGAATGTATCTTTTCTTTTATGTACATTGAGAGCGTAGGCACCAAAGACAAATTCCTTGTGTGTCCAATCACACTTGGCCAGTAAAGATTTCTCTTCTCTTCTATTCTATATTTGAGAAGCTGCCCCAAAGAAGAGGGAGTCAAGCTGTTCTCCAAAGCCCTTGAAGGCAGGAAAAGAAGCAATGGGTGGAAACTAATCAAGGAGAGAAGCAGCCTGGAATTAAGGAGGAATTTCCTGACAGTCAGAATAATTACCCAGTGGAACAGCTTGCCACGAGAAGTGCTCCAACACTGGAGTTTTTTTTTTTTTTTTGCTTACTTTTTTTTCTTTTTTTTTTTTTTATTGAAAAAGTTTTACATTACATTTTATAATATGAAACCCCCCCCTTCCCCCTCCCTATCCCCCCCACCCTATCCCTTCTATCCCTCCCCCCTCCCTTGACTTCCGCTATTTGTCAAACATTAATCTTAACATATTCAACATTCTTTAAAGGCGAGATCCCTCTAAATAAGAAGTTCAGCATTAACACTTCACTAACATTACACATATTTAAAAATCTAAAAAATATAGATTAATTAGGTTAAAACAATTTAGTTAATTAAACTTCTTCAAAAATAGATATACTAACTTTTAGTAACCTACTTAATATCAAAAAACAAAAATAGACAATTTTTAACACATTCTTAAACATCTTAAATTAAGCTTAATACATTCTCTTTAAATTTAATCTATACCTCAATTATATAATAATGATAATTAACCATATAACTAACCTTAAATCTTAAACTATACATCAATTATAGATTCTTCAGTTTAATAATAATAATAAACCATATAACTATTCATACATTTACTTAAGTACATTCTAATTCTAATTCAACTGAGCATTAATTGAAATTTCTTGCTTTGATATTTCCCTTTCATATAATCAACCCATTTCCTCCATTCCTTAACAAAAGCTTCATGGGTCCTTTCTTTTAGGTATGCAGAAATTTTTGCCATCTCTGCCAAATTAGACATCTTCAGTATCCATTCCTCTATGGTAGGCACTTGGTCTTTCTTCCAGTATTGGCCTATCAGTAATCTAGCTGCAGAAATCATATACAATATTAATCTAGTATCGCTTGCTAAAAAACCCTTGATTATTCCCAACAGAAAAAACTGAGGAGAGAACTCTAACTTCTTCTTCAAAATATTCTGCATCACCCACCAAAGTTTAATCCAAAATGGTTTCAACTTCCTGCATGTCCACCAAATATGAAAATATGTTGCATCCAAACAATCACACCTCCAACATTTAGGCTGAACATTTGGATACATACGTGATAATTTTTTGGGATCTAGATGCCATCTGTAAAACATTTTATAAAAATTTTCCCTTAGGTTCTGTGCTTGCGTAAATTTAACATTCTGGACCCAAATCTTTTCCCATGTTTCTAACATTACTGGTTGATCAAAATTCTGTGCCCATTTAATCATACAGTCTTTAACTAACTCCCCTTCTGAATCTCTCTCCAACAATAAGTTGTACAATCGCTTAATATGCATCGGTCCTTTACGTTTTATCTGAGTCACCAAATCCTCTTCATGTAACATTAGTCCGATTTTCTGATCTTCTCTCCATCTCGCTTGTAGTTGAAAATACTGCAACCAAGTTAGATTAACTCCATCTTCCAACAGAGTATTCCAAGACTTCAAACTCCAACTGCCCCCATCAGTAAAAAGTATCTCTTTGTACAACAACCCCCCGAGTGACTTTATTTTTGGCAAAATATGCCCAAGATCCAACCACAAAGGTATTTTGTAATCCAATTGGAACTGGTGCTTCTTCCAAACTCTCAGCAAGGCGTGTCTTAAAATATGCCTGTTAAATACACTGTCTCTCTTATCTTCATAAAATAAATATGCATGCCATCCAAATTGCAAATCATGGCCTTCTATATTCAAAATCTCTCTTTTGGTTGTTCCAATCCAATCTCCAACTTGTATCAATACTGCTGCTTCATAATATAAACGCAAATTTGGAACTTTAAGGCCGCCACGTTCACGTGCATCTTGCATGATCTTAAATTTAACTCTTGGTTTTTTCCCGCTCCAAATAAATTTATTTAAGCCTGCTTGCCAGTCCGTCAGATATTTGTCATTTTTAAGCACCGGAATCATTTGAAACAGAAACAAAAATCTAGGTAGAACATTCATTTTAACAGCTGCTATTCTACCAAGCAGAGAAAGTTGCAGTTTTTTCCATGTGTCACTGGAGTTTTTTTAAAGAAGAGATTGGACTGCATTTGTCTGAAATGCTTTAGGGTTTCCTGTTTGAGGAGTGGGTTGGACTGGATGACCTCCAAAGTCCCTTTCAACTCTGTTATTCTGTTATTACAAGAGTTGGGTGTGAGTAAACCAGTGGTGGGATTCAAATTTTTTTACTACCGGTTCTGTGGGCATGGCTCGGTGGGCATGGCAGGGGAAGGTTACTGCAAAATCCCCGTTTCCTCCCGATCAGCTGGGACTCAGGAGACAGAGAATAGATGGGGGCAGGGCCAGTCAGAGGTGGCATTTCCCGGTTCTCCAAACTACTCAAAATTTCCACTACCGGTTCTCCAGAATTGGTCAGAACCTACCGAAAACCCACCTCCGGAGAAAACCTCCCCAGAGTTTTCCAGTAGGAAAAACCATGTGGGCACAAGAGACAATCTTGCATGTACCGTCCATGTTTTTAAAAATAACCACGACTCAACCACCACTTGGAAATTTCCACCACAGAAACTTTGGTCCCGATTATGGTCATAAGTCGAGGACTACCCGAACCGCAATCATGAAATGGATGGGCTTTGTAGCGCCTCCAGTGTCAAATCACATCGACAAATTTGTAGAACACGATTCGGTAGGAAGTTAGCACCCAACCTTCTCCTAGAACCGTGATGGCAAACCTATGGCACGCGTGCCCCACCGGAAGTCAGGAAATGGGCCATTTCTGGCCTCCAGGGGAGTGGGGAAGGCTGTTTTTGGCCTCCCCAGGCTCCAAGAAAGCCTCTGGAGCCTGGGGAGGGCGAAAAATGGGCCTACCGGGCCCACTGTGCCATTGCGTGTTAAAAGCAGGGGGAGCGCGGGTGTGTGTGTGTGTGTATGGCAGGTGCATGTGTTGGGGGCGCATTGAATTATGGGTGTGAGCACACGCACGCACGACCCCCCGCACTCAAAAAGGTTAGCCATCACTGTCCTAGAAGAATGAAATATTCTAGGAAATACTGTATTTTCCTGCGTATAAGACTACTTTCTAACACACAAAAATCTTCTCAAAAGTCGGGGGTCGTCTTATACGCCGGGTCTCATTCTCCTGTAACCAGGCAGACCAGCCCATAAGGCTCTGACGAGCCTTAAATGGCTCTGAGGAGGGTCGTCTTATATGCCCAGTCGTCTTATACGCCGGAAAATACGGTAGTAAAAAAGGCAGAATATTGTACCTCCCTGGATGAGAAATGGAGAAACATGTTTCTTAGGCAGGAAGCAGACTCACTCTTAATAGCTCCCATCCTCCCTCAATAGCCCACAGCAGATGTCAGCACTTAAAAGAGACAGCTAGGTCTATTCATAAGCAAATGCCCTCAACCCAAGATCCAACAAAGGTAGGATTAGCCTTCTACCCAGCTAGCAACAGAACTCACCACATGGCACCTGGGGAGATTGCATCACCCAGCAAGGCTCAACCAAGCCTGGGACTCGAAAGACAACCTACACAGTTACCCCTGGTTGACCCCATGGGAGTCTGACAACCAATCAGAATACAAGCTCAACTTCAAAGCCCAACAGAGGGTATAAATCTCTCTCTCTCTCTCTCACCCGTATGCTCGATTGCCCAGGATCTCAAACCCTGTGGTCCTGCTGTCCACCATTAAACCATCTTTCCAAGCAGCCTCCACGTTTCCAGTGTCTTTCTCCCCACTTGGAACTGAACCCAGATGGACATTTCTCCCAACAATTCCCTTAAATTTCTTTCCGAGGTAGAACTGGAGGCTGTTGAGAACTCCTGGGGGGAATCATATTTAACGCAAACTTTTGTTTTTCAACAGCTCCGCAGGTAGTCCTCAACCACAAACTTGAGGCCGACATCTCTGTTGCGAAGTGAAACATTTGGTTGCTAAGCGAATCACTGCAGTTGCTACGTTAGTAACAGCGTTGTAAAGTGAGTTTGACTCCCCCCCCCCGTTGACTTTGCATGTCAGAGGGTTGCAAAAGGGGGATCGTTCACATAGCTGCTGTCCAAGGTGCTGAAAAATAATCCTCTGGAGCAGTGTTCCTCAACCTTGGTAGCTTGAAGATGGATGGACTGAACTGATTCGGGGTTGGACTTGATGGTCTCTGAGGGCCCCTTGAAGTCCATAAGTCTTAAAGTTGCGACGGTAAGTTTGGAGACCCTTGCTGTAGTGTCGACCAAGAGTAATAGGGCAGTCATCAATAGCAGGCACTGATTTGTAGGATCATGAAAGGGCGAATGACTCATGGCTGTCGTTCTAAAAAACACCTGTCTTCATCAGTGCCCCATCGTTTCATTCTGACAAGCAAGAAAGTTTGAATAGTTCACAGGTTACCTCTGTCCCTCACCCTGTTTCCTTCTTCTCTAAATGCAGCTTTCTCTCTGTCTGTCTGCCTGCTTCTTTCTTTCTTCCTTCCTTCCTTCCTTCCTTCCTTTCTTTTCTTTCCTACCTGTCTATCATCTTCCTACCTGCCTGCCTTTCTACCTAGCTACCTCTCTGTCTGTCTACCTATCATCTATCAACCTGCCTGCCTGCCTACCTACCTACCTATCATCTATCTACCTGCCTGCCTTTCTACCTATCTGTCTGTCTGTCTGTCTATCATCTATCTACCTGCCTGCCTTTCTACCTACCTACTTCTCTGTCTGTCTGTCTGTCCATCATCTATCAACCTGCCTGCCTGCCTACCTACCTACCTAACTACCTATCATCTATCTACCTGCCTGCCTTTCTATCTACCTACTTCTCTGTCTGTCTGTCTATCATTTATCAACCTGCCTGCCTACCTACCTACCTGTCTATCATCTATCTACCTGCCTGCCTTTCTACCTACCTACTTCCCTGTCTGTTTGTCTGTCTATCTATCATCTATCAACCTGCCTGCCTACCGGCCTACTTCTCTGCCTGCCTATCTACCTACCTGTCTATCATCTATCTATCTGCCTGCCTTTCTACCTACCTACCTACCTCTCTATCTGTCTGTCTATCTATCAACCTGCCTGCCTACCTGCCTACCTACTTGCTTGCCTGCCTGCCTCTCTCTCTCTCTCTCTCTCTCATATCTATCTATCTATCTATCTATCTATCTATCTATCTATCTATCTATCTATCTATCTATCTTCTATCTTCTATCTATATCTATCTATCTTCTATCTTCTATCTATCTATCTATCTATCTATCTATCTATCTATCTATCTATCTATCTATCTTCTATCTTCTATCTTCTATCTATCTATCTATCTATCTATCTATCTATCTATCTATCTATCTATCTATCTATCTATCTATCTATCTATCTATCAATCTATCATCTATCTATCTTCTATCTATCTATCTATCTATCTATCTATCTATCTATCTATCTATCTATCTTCTATCTATCTATCTATCTATCTATCTATCTATCTATCTATCTATCTATCTATCTATCATCTATCTACCTACATCCCCACCCACCTACCTACCACCTTCTGTTGATGCTCCAATCATTTCTATACGCAGGGATTTAACAGATAAATGTCATGCCCATCGTTTTTTTAAGCAATGCTAATCCCATCAAATATCTTCTCCAAGTTATACAACTGTGCAAAGCTTTAAATTAGGTACGTTGTTTTCTTGCACTATTATTTTTCCCCGCATTCTCCAATAACAAATTGCTCTGTTAAACTGTGTCCTTTTTAACTGAATTTTCTTTTTATTGTCAAGGCTGGTCAAGGAGAGTAATAAAGAGATTTGACGTGCTCTTCTAAAGGCCAGAGCGATTACCCACATCCACGGTTGAACGGCTTAGTTTACACTGATAGGTAACCATCAGAATCCGGGCACATTTTTTTGAAAAAATAAAAGACGTTTCCAGTCCTCATGGCCATAATTATCACATGCCTGGAAATCTCAAAAGCCGGAGGTTGCCTCCAATGGATACTCTTTCCCCTTTATGCCTGCATGGAGGTTAAAAACAACAGAGGAAACCCTGCAAAAAATGTGATACACAAGTAGTTCTCGATTTATGACCACAATTGAGCTCAACATTTTACGACTTTTCTTTCCATAGTTGTTAAGCGAATCAATGCAGCTGATAACCCGGTTGTTAAGTAAATCGGGCTTCCTGATCGATTCTGCTTATCAGAAGGTTGCAAAAGGGGATCCCACGACCCCCGGGACACTGCAACCGTCGTAAATACGAGTCAGCTGTCAAACGTCTGAATTTTGATCACATGACCACGAGGATGCTGAAATGGACGTAAGTATGAAAAACAATCACAAGTCACTCTTTTTCAGTGCCATTTTAACTTCGAACGGTCCTTAAACGAATTGTTGTAAGTCAAGGGCTATGTGAACGTATTTTTGATTTGTTCCAATCATGAAATCACGTTTGCCTTGATGAGAAAAGAAACTTTTCCTTTTACAGGTAGTCCTCAATTTACAACAGTTCATTTAATGACCGTCTGATATCACATCAGTAGAGAAAATAGCGACGATTGTATGTCACACTTACGACCTTTACAGCAACCCCATGGTCCCAGATGCTGGATGGATGCTGGACAAATGACTCATGGACAAATGACTCATACTTATGACGGATGGATGCTGGACAAATGACTCATACTTATGACGGTGGCAGTGTCCCGGGGGTCATGTGATTCCCCCTTCTGACAAGCAAAGTCAATGCGGAAGCCCAATTCGCTTAGCAACCGCGTGACTCACTTAAACAACACAGCAATTCACTTAACAACCGTGGCAGGAAAAGTTGTAAAATGGGGTCAAAACTCACTTAAGACATTTCTCACTTAGGAACATAAATTCTGGGCTCCATTGTGGCCGTAAGTCGAGGACTTCCTGTACAGCCAAGCACAGATACCCTCTGCTTTGATCTCTCCAGTGGTGAAATCCAAAATTTTTAACTACCGGTTCCGGGGGCGTGGCTTGGTGGGCGTGGCAGGGGAAGGATACTGCAAAATCCCCATTCCCACACCAGTCTTGGGGGAAGGATATTGCAAAATCCCCATTCCCACCCCACTCTGGGACCAGCCAGAGGTGGTATTTGCCGGTTCTCCGAACCTCTCAAAATTTCCATTACCAGTTCTCCGAACTACTCAAAATTTCCGCTACCGGTTCTCCAGAATCTGTTAGAACCTGCTGAATTTCAACCCTGAATCACCCTGCCACAAATTCGCTAGTGTGGCTACCGCACAACTGCGTCGCGCATCGGTGCCCAGCCCACCTTCAATCCGCCGCACGGCTTCGCCGCCTGTGCAAAGCCAGGATAAAGAGAGCGGAGGAGACGCTGGTCACCCAGCTCGTTTTGAGATACTCGGCCTATCTGCGGTAGCCTCCTTCTGCAACGGCGTTGGGCGCCGTTTATCAAGGCCCTTCGTTGTTGATTTACAGAGCGTGCCTACAATATAATCACAACTCGGCAACAATGTACCAAACAGATTTACTTCTCCTGAGCAAATACATCTCGGAGTAATTCATTACCCAACGGGGCGCCAGCTCGCAACTCATCCTCAGCCCTCTAACCAATAGGCAGGGACTTGACAACTCATCTGCCCAAGGGGACTGGCACTCGAGAGGGTTCCCGGAGATGCCCGGCCAATGGGAAGGGAGAACCCTGCTCTGCATCAATCTGCCGTCCAATCCGGTGTCTTGGCTTGAGACCCGACGTCCCGAGCCTGCAATTCACCAGTTAAGTGATGGGCTGGGAGTTTATACAACCTGAGATTTACGGCTTCTAAACAACTTCTTATCGGAGGTATTTCAGCTCATTGAAAAATAGAGCTACTGGCTGTAAACGTTTCATTACCCACATTGTGGCCGATGTGCGAGTAAGCCAAAGGGATCGTAAATCAATGCCAAACAATATCTCCACCGAGGACACGGAGCTGCTGCAAAGGTTGCCCCCCAGGAGACCTGATCCGGGGCTCTCTCTTTGCCTTTTCCCCTCTTCACCGCCTTCTCCATTCCTTAAGCTCGGCAATGGGAAGGCGCGGATGACCTTGGGAGGCAGAAGAGATTCAGCCCAAGGGAATCGTCAGATAACAGGCAACGTAGCCCTCAGCTGGACAACGGGTGGGGCAAGAGGCTCCAAAGAGACCCTGTCTAATTTGGGCTGTAAAGGGGACGGGTAATAGAAGAACAGATTAACAAAACTGGAAAGGGACCTTGGAGGCCTTCTAGTCCATCCTCCTGCTAAAGCAGGAAACCGTTTAGACCAGGGATGGCAAACCTTTTAGGCACCGGGTGCCCAAACTGAAACACGCGTACATGTGTGTGCAGATGCATACGCCGGAAACCCGAACACTAGCTGGCCAGTGTACACATGCCTATTGTTTGGTCATTTTTGGCCGTGTTTCGGGCCGTTTTCAGGCAGTTTTTCAGGCCATTTTCAGGCTGTGTTTTGGGCAGCTTTCAGGCTGTTTTCAAGGCCTGAAAATGGGCCAAAAAACAGCCTGGTGTTTGGTTGGTTTTTGAGCTGTTTTCAGGCCGTTTTCCACCGCTCCGGTGCCCGCGAACACCAGCTGGCTGGTGCACCAGAAAGCAGGAGAACAGCTGGCGCTAACTCCCGTGCCCACCAAAAGGGCTCTCTGTGCCACCTCTGGCACGCGTGCCAGAGGTTCGCCATCACAAATTTAGACAAATTGCTGTCCAATCTCTTCTTAAAACCTCCAGTGATGGAGCCCCCACAATTTCTGGAGGCAAGTTGTTCCTCTGGATAATTGTTCTCCCCTGTCAGGAAATTTCTCCATAGTTCCAGGTTGCTTCTCTCCTCGATGAGTTTCCATCCGTTGCTTCTTGTCCTGCTTTCAGGGTCTTTGGAGAACAGGTGGACCCCCTTTTCTTTGGGGCAGCCCCCCCAAATATTGGAAGACTGCTGTCCTGTCAACCCTAGTCCTTTTGTTTCATTAAACTAAACAAGACGGGTAAGAAGCGTTCTTTCAGAGTTGCAAGATTCTTTTGAATGCGCCCGTACCATAAAGCAGAATTCATCTGGGTACGTTTTACCTTGCAAGCCAATCATCCCCTCTTATTGCAGATGGTCCTCAGTTTACAACCATTCATTTAGGGACCGTTCAAAAGTTATAACACTGCTGAAAAAAAAGCAACTTAGGACCGTTTTTCACACCGACAACCGTGGCAGCATCATCCCCACAGTGACGTGGTCAGGATTCAGACGCCTGGCTCGTGTTTATGACGGTTGCAACGTCCCGGGGTTATGTGATCCCCTTTTTGCGACCTTCTGACACGTGAAGTCAATGGGGAAGCCCTAGTCACTTAACAATTGTGTTGCTAACTTAAAAAACTGTTCAGAGAAAGCTTGTAAAATGGGGCAAAACTCACTGAACAACTGTCTTGCTTAGCCATGAAAAATTTCAGCCTCCGTTGCCGTCGTACATCGAGGACTTCCTGTAAATCACTGAACAGCCCAGATGGGAAGGAAAAGACGTGACCCACAGGTCCTCCTTGCAATGGGTCTCTCTTCTAAGCAGTTGCCCCCCCTGAAGGGGTGTGTGTGTGGGGGGGTGGGATCCGGGGTGCAGGCTCCCATCAGATTTTCCTATCTTTGCCTCGCTCAAGGAAATGCTCGCCGCTACCACTTATGGGTTATTACGTGGGATGGTGTTTTGTTCCTTTTTGGGGGGAGGGGGGGGCGTAGCCGTGGAGCAGCAGGCTCTGTCGCTCTGTGTGAAGGGCTGTCAGAGCCCCCCCTCCCCTTCCCCACTGCGTTCCCCAACATAAAAAAAAAAAACACCCACCAGTTCTCGAGAGAGAGAGAGAGAGGACTCCATAATAGAACTTAATCATAACAGCTATTAGCTGGGCCGAACGGCTACAATTACTATCTCAAGCAGCAAAATTTTCTCTTTCCCCCCCCCACCTTCGAAACTCGGTGCTAATGCATCCAGCTGGGATAATGGCTCCAAGCTTCCTTAGCAACAGGAGTGAGGGTCCTCCCGCTCCCCACCCTCGAGACTCCCCCTCTGTCAAATCCACTCCCGGAAGGAGGATTACGGACACAACACCCGACTCACTCTTGAGCCTATTTTCTACACCTCTGCTGCAGCCCCCCTCCGCCCCCGTCAAAAGATGTCACAAGCCTGGGCTGGCTGCAGGAGCATGCAAAAAATAAAAAAATATTACCAACCGGCACCCGTGCAGACAACCCCCACCCCCCCGGCCACCTTCCTTAAATTGCAAGATTGCATTGCAAATCCCAAGCATTAAAACCAAAGCATTAAGATTCTCCTTTTACCCTGGTATCTTGCTGGGTGCAGCTAAACTAAAGCCCGAATTTCATCCATAGAAAGGATGGGTTTCGTGTCTCTGCAAGGCAGGAAGAGGAGGTTTGGGGGCTGAGGGGCCCTTACCTAATTGAAAAGGGCAACCCGCGGGCCCTGGGTTTAAGCCAGTCCCGGATTAGCAACCCGTTATTTGCTCTAATTAGTACGCTGATTATGTTACTAGCTTGGGTAATAAAACCGTTCTTCTCCTTTTTAATGGGAACCTCTAGCTTTCCCTGTCAGTGTTGGTGGGATGTGGTTTTTAAATTTGGTTCCTTGATTAGGGTATTGTTTTCTGCTGGACTGTTTGTCTGGTGTTAATCCCTGCTTATCTAGGAGCAAGGCTGCAGGACAAGCTATTGTATGTTAAAAGGGAGCGAAGCCCACTAGGCCAACAACACTCCAATCAATCAAGGAACCATCAAGCCCGCTGCCACCAACAGAGCAAGCCGCTGTATATAAACAGAGAGGAAACCCTACTCTCTTCTATCCCTGATGATATGACCTAGTTGGGTCATGAAATGTTTGCAAGAAAACAAGCAAGCTCAGATAGCACGGAATTGGGGACGTCTAGTTTAATGAAAAGAAGGACCAGGGGAGACATGATAGCAGCCTTCCGATATCTCAGGGGCTGCCGCAAAGAAGAGGGAGTCAAGCTCTTCTCCAAAGCACCTGAGGGGAAGGACAAGAAGCAATGGGTGGAAACTAATCCAGGAGAGAAGCAACTTAGGAGAAATTTCCTGACAGTGAGAACAATTAATCAGTGGAACAAGTTGCCTCCAGGAGTTGTGAATGCTCCAACACTGGAAGTTTTTAAAGAAGAGGTTGGATAACCATTTGTCTGAAATGGTGTAGGGTTTCCTGCCTAAGCAGGGGGTTGGACTAGAAGATCTCCAAGGTCCCTTCCAACTCTGTTATTCTGTTAACACCAAAGACCCCTCATTTCAACCCACAGCTACAAATTTATTTATTTATTTATTTATTTAAATTTGTATACAGCCCTTCTCCTACTGGACTCAGGGCGGTGCACAGCCAAGAATAAAAAACATTTCAATACAAAATTTAAAATTATTCAAAGAATTATATAAATTTGGCCCGAAGCTTAAAACAATCCACATTACCATTTCAAATATCTAAGGGTGGGTGGCTGGGGGAGGGGGGGGGGTTACGCCAGCCCAGCTTGATGAAACAAAAGAGTTTTTAGGGCACGGCGAAAAGCCCGGAGATCTGGTATTCTCCGTATCTCCTGGGGCAAATCGTTCCAGAGGGTGGGAGCTACCACAGAGAAGGCTCTCCCCCTGGGGGCCGCCAGCCGACATTGCCTGGCCGATGGCACCCTGAGGAGCCCCTCTCTGTGGGAGCGTACTGGCCGGTGGGAGGCTATCGGTGGCAGAAGGCGGTCCCGCAAGTACCCAGGCCCTATGCCATGGAGCGCTTTAAAGGTGGTCACCAACACCTTGAAGCGCACCCGGAAGACCATCAGAAGCCAATGCAGCTCGTGCAGGAGAGGTGTCACATGGGAGCGCCCCCTTGCTCCCATAATCCTCCGCGCGGCCGCATTCTGCACCAGTTGGAGCCTCCCGGTGCTCCTCAAGGGGAGCCCCATGTAGAGAAATATCCTCCTTTACCACCGAGGGAATCCATGGTGCTCCCTGAGGTTGTTTGCTTTCTTGCAGGCGTTTCAAACTGGGTAACGCCATCAGCGCTAGCAGAATATAAAATGAGCGCAAACCCCCTCCCTCCCGGCACTGATGATGTGGCCTGGTTTGGCTCGTGAAACGTCGGCCAAGAAAACAAGCATCAGGGACCCCTCATTTCAACCCACAGCTACAGATCTTCTCCTTTATTGGTCGATTGCCACTGCCCAATGAGTTGTGGGGAGGGAGGGGAGAGTCTGGGATTTTCAGGTGACGTCCTTTTGGGTGAGACTGAAGTTGTAAAGCCAAGTATTTCAGAATTGATCCAGGAGAGCAGGGAGCATCTGTAACAAACTGCACTGAAAACCTTCCGAAAATGGTTCTAATCAGGGGCTCTTGAACAGACACTGTCTCTGCTCTCCCGCTGCGTGAAGCTCTTGAGAGGGGCAGGCTGTGGGTTGCTGGGCGAAATGTTTGAACCAGGTTACCGTGGCTAAGCCACGATAGTACAATATGTGGACTCAGCTACAGTGAGTGCTCAGAAGCCCGTGGTTTGAGCTGGGGCCAATCTGCGCAAGTCTTTTGCGAGGCTTGTATTAAACTAATGGTTGAGACATCTAGCTAGAAAGCGGGAGACCGGGAGTTCTAGTCCAGTTTTAGGCATGAAAGTCAGCTGGGCTAACCATCGGGAGATGGGGAGTTCTAGTCATTAAAAGCCAGCTGGGTGACTTTGGGCCAATCACCAGGAGACAGGGACTTCTAGTCCCACCTTAGCCATGAAAACCAGCTGGGTGACTTTGGCATAAATCATCAGGATACTGGGAATTCTAGTCCCATCTTAGGCATTAAAAGCCAGCTGGGTGACTTTGGGCCAATCATCAGTAGACTGGGAGTTCTAGTCCTGCCTTAGGCATGAAAGCCAGCTGGGTGACTTTGATCCAATCACCAGGAGATGGGGAGTTCTAGTCCCGCCTTAGGCATGAAAGCCAGTTAGGTGACTCTGGGCCAATCATCAGGAGACAGAGAGTTCTAGTCCCGCCTTAGGCATGAAAGCCAGCTAGGTGACTCTGGGCCAATCACCAGGAGACAGAGAGTTCTAGTCCCGCCTTAGGCATGAAAGCCAGCTAGGTGACTCTGGGCCAGTCACCAGGAGTCAGAGAGTTCTAGTCCCGCCTTAGGCATGAAAGCCAGCTAGGTGACTCTGGGCCAATCATCAGGAGACAGAGAGTTCTAGTCCCGCCTTAGGCATGAAAGCCAGCTAGGTGACTCTGGGCCAGTCACCAGGAGTCAGAGAGTTCTAGTCCCGCCTTAGGCATGAAAGCCAGCTAGGTGACTCTGGGCCAATCACCAGGAGACAGAGAGTTCTAGTCCCGCCTTAGGCATGAAAGCCAGCTGGGTGACTTTGATCCAATCTCCAGGAGATGGGGAGTTCTAGTCCCGCCTTAGGCATGAAAGCCAGCTAGGTGACTCTGGGCCAATCATCAGGAGACAGAGAGTTCTAGTCCCGCCTTAGGCATGAAAGCCAGCTAGGTGACTCTGGGTCAATCACCAGGAGACAGAGAGTTCTAGTCCCGCCTTAGGCATGAAAGCCAGCTAGGTGACTCTGGGCCAATCACCAGGAGACAGAGAGTTCTAGTCCCGCCTTAGGCATGAAAGCCAGCTGGGTGACTTTGATCCAATCACCAGGAGATGGGGAGTTCTAGTCCCGCCTTAGGCATGAAAGCCAGCTAGGTGACTCTGGGCCAATCACCAGGAGACAGAGAGTTCTAGTCCCGCCTTAGGCATGAAAGCCAGCTGGGTGACTTTGATCCAATCACCAGGAGATGGGGAGTTCTAGTCCCGCCTTAGGCATGAAAGCCAGCTAGGTGACTCTGGGCCAATCACCAGGAGACAGAGAATTCTAGTCCCGCCTTAGGCATGAAAGCCAGCTAGGTGACTCTGGGCCAATCACCAGGAGACGGGGAGTTCTAGTCCTGCCTTAGGAACGAAAGCCACCTGGATCACCTTGGGCCAGTCCCTCTCTCTCAGCCCAACCCACCTCACAGGGTTGTTGATATGGGGAAAAAGAGGAAGATATGTTAGATATCTTCACCGCCTTGAACTATTTGTAAAAAAATAAAATAAAAGTGGGATACAAACCAACAAATAAAAAAATAAACAAGGTCCCCCATCCCCGCAACCTCTCCCAAATGTTCCCATAAAAGGAAATTAAATGAAGTCGGCCTCTCTGACTCCATTCAGAAGGAGCTGGTCTAAGGTGCCTCTCTTGATACAACGCCGACTCTTGACGTTGGGGGGGGGGGGGGGGCTGGGTGGCGCAAAGTAAGGGTCTCCCATTCCCCCACAAGGCAATTCCCATCCGCAGGGACCAGAGAAGGAGGAACAAGGTGCCCTGAACTTCTCTCTAGTAACCCCTGCAAGATGTTGTAATGGTGGGCACTCGGCCAAGCCCGGAAAGAGACTTGCCAAGATGGGGTCCTATGACGTTAGTGTGCTCAGCTCAGCTCCCGACACGGTGTGTGTATGTGTGTGTATGTGTGTGTGGAACTGCGCACACACACACAAACGCTCATTTTTTTTTCAGCCGCCCAGGGAGGGATGAAAGGGGAGTCTGCAAAGGTTTCCCTAACGCGATTCTTCGGCGTAATTCTCCCTCACGTGTATACACACACACACACACACACACACACACACACAGACACTCAGTCGCCTGGAAAAATGCAAAGCCGGTCCCTCCTCACCGATAAAAATGCATTTTGCTGATGCTTGTGTGCAAAACGCACGTCCCGAGCGTCGCTTTTGACATCCTTGTTAGTGGTTTTTGCATTCATGCCACAGACAAGAGAAATAAGAGAAAAGAAGGGGCGTGTTTCTATTATATCCGTGTTTTTTTTCCAAGCGGGCAATTTGAAGAGGGGTGGACTTCAGCTCCCAGAATTCCCCCATCCAGCTATGACGGATCTCTCATTTGAAAGCAACAACTATCCTGTTTCCCCGAAAATAAGACCTCCCTTGATAATATGCCCAGTCGGGCTTTTGAGTGCATGTGCTAAAATAAGCCTCCCCCCCGAAAATAAGCCCTCCCCAAAAATATTTAAACGCAGAGCCGGAAATCAGGTAAGACGGCAAGAGGAGCCCCATCTTGCTCCACAAATAATAAGACCTCCTCGAAAATAAAGCCAAGCGCTTATTTCGTGGTTCAAAAAATATATAAAGCAGGGGTCTTATTTTTGGGGAAACACGGTAGGAAATGGTGCCACGCTTTTGCCATCCCTTTAGATGTCCGTTGTGGTTAAAAATAAGTCAGGCCCAGTTGATTTATTTATTTATTAAATTTATATATCGCCCTCCTCCCCCAAGGGACTCAGGGCACTGAACAGCCGAAATCTAAAATAACATACAATATAAAAGTTAAAATAACTAAAAATAGATTAAACCAATCGGCCTCCCAATTTAAAACCCCGGGGCTATACAAATTGCACAAGTTGGGAAGACGGATTATTTGCCAAATGACCAACAGGTAATACAAAAAATATATGCAAGTGCGGAATCAGATCAATTAACGCAGAAATTAAAAGATGAGGAAAGCTCAAAGTATTTTAAGGGATGGGGCAAGTGACTGGATTAAGCGAAGATAAAATGGATAAGGATATTCTTAACAGAGTATAAAGATAATTTTGATGAGTAGTAAATGTTCCTTTGTTTCCAGTGAGTTTCAGACTAAGAATGGATAATTGGAAATGTATTTTCATGTTTACTTTATATAAGTACCTACAATGACTTCACCATCATGAGGAGGAAAGCGGGACTAAGTAATGAATTATACAGTGCGTACATATATATATGGATATGTTTTCTGAGGTTTTCGCGGGTGTTTGTATGTAGGTCTTTGGTTATTCGGGTCTTCTCCCGCGTAAAATTGGAAGTGTCTTCAATCAGAGCACAGCCAAGCCCCTAACCAATCAGAACACACCTCCACCCAATCAGAACACAGCCAAGTTCCCACCCAATCAGCTCACACCCCCACTAGCAGTTAAAAGGAAGGGACAGCTGCAATCTCACATTGCTCCTGGAAGCACGAAGCCGAGAACACCAGGTTGAAGATGATGAATGAGACTTCGTCGAAAAGTCACCAAGACACTTCCAATTCTACGCGGGAGAAGACCCGAATAACCAAAGACCTACATATATATGTATATATATATATATATATAGTGACCATATATAGATATTTAAGAGAATAGAAACGAATTTCAACATAGGATATGATTTATGGATATGAACATTTTAACATGGTTTTAATTGTTTTTGTAAATAAATAAAGTAATTAAATAAAGTTTGTTTTAAAATTTAAAAAAAAAAGACAGGCCCAGTTTATTTATTTATTTATTTATTAAATTTATAATACTGCCCTTCTCCCCCAAGGGACTCAGGGTGGTGAACAGCCGAAATCTAAAATAACATACAATATAAAAGTTAAAATAACTAAAAATAGATTAAACCAATCGGCCTCCCAATTTAAAACCCCGGGGCTACACAAATTAAAAACTAACCCGTAAAAAACCCATTTAGGCTAGGCCGGCTTGCTGAAATTAAAACGTCTTCAGGGTCTTACGAAAAGTGCGGAGGTCCGGGATCAGTCGTATTCCGGGAGGGAGCTCGTTCCAGAGGGCGGGAGCCCCCACAGAGAAGGCTCTCCCCCTGGGGGCCGCCGGCCGACATTGCTTGACTGACGGCACCCTGAGGAGGCCCTCTCTGTGAGAGCGAATTGGCCGGTGGGAGGTTATCGGTAGCAGAAGGCGGTCTCGTAAATACCCTGGCCCTAAGCCATGGAGCGCTTTAAAGGTGAGAACCAACACCTTGAAGCGCACCCGGAAGACCACCGGGAGCCAATGCAGCTCACGCAGGAGAGGTGTTATATGGGAGCGCCATGTCGCTCCCGTAATCACCCGCGCGGCCGCATTCTGGACCAGTTGGAGCCCCCGGGTGGTCCTCAAGGGGAGCCCCATGTAGAGAGGTTGAATTCTGCCTCCTTTTTAACATCTCCCTGTCACATAAATTCTTTTGCTGTCCCCAAGAAAGAAAAGAAAAAGGAAAAAGAAAAAGAAAACTCAGGCAGATCATTACTTTGAGTTTGGGGGAAGCAGGAGGATAAATTTCGACAGGAAAAACCATCAACCTGAAGGAAAGGCCCGGCTTTTAAACGTTCTTGACGTTTTCAACGTTCTTGAAAAATCGCCAAAAGTGGACTCTGTAAGCAGGTTAAAAGGATTTTTGGGGGTGGGGGGTGTAGATATGACGGCAGTGTGTTGACGTGTGTGCACACGTCTGTACAGGTAGTCTTCGACTTACAACCAGGATTGAACCCAAAATTTCTGCCACTAAGCGAGTCATTTGTTAGGTGCGTTTTGCCCCATTTTACAATCTGTCTCGGCACAAATAAGTGAGTTGTTGCACTTGCTCAGTTGTTAAGTGAATCTGGGCTTCTTGTCAGAAGGTCGCAAAAGCGGATCACCTGACCCCGGGACACTTGCGACTGTCATAAATACGGGTCAGTGGCCAAGCATCTGAATTTTGACCACGGGGATGCGGCAACGGTCATTAAGTGTGAATAACGGTCGTAGGTCACTTTTTCCAGTGCGGTTGTAACTTTGAACGGTCACTAAACGAGACTGTTATAAATTGAGAACTAGCTGTATTCCAGAAACGGCTCGTTTCCCCTCCTCCCTTCTCGGTTTCTCTCCGCTCCACACTAGAGTGATTAAGCAGGAGTCGTACACGCTGTGATTTTCTCTAATTGTTGTTTTTGCTGAAAGGTAATTAAAATCTCTTTCCATTTCATGCGTGCAGGAAACCTTGATGACAGGAAAACTGGAGGGAGGGTGGAATTACAGGCAGAAAAGCAGAAGAGGTGGGGGAAATGGCTGTGGAAAATCTCAGAGGATCAACCAACGGGGTTGAGGGCATCTTCTAAAAAAATCGGGTGGGTTAGGAATAATATTCATTTTTCCCCCAAAGCTACAAGTAGAATTGGGAAGGTGTACAGGTCGTTCTCAACTTAAATTTGTTGAAATTTACGGCATTGAAAAAAACGTGACTTGTGGCTGTTTTTCACACTTACGACTGTTTTTTTAAATTTTTATTAGATTTATATGCCGCCCTTCTCCGGAGACTCAAGGCGGCTTACAATGTGTTAAGGAATAGCCTTCATACTTTTGTATATTTATACAAAGTCAGCTTATTGCCCCCACAAACTGGGTCCTCAATTGACCCACCTTAAAAAGGAGGGAAGGCTGAGTCAACCTTGAGCCTCGAACTCGCATAATTGCAGACAGCTGGGTGTTAATAACAGGCTATCTAGCCTGTCGAGCTATCTGAGGCTCCTGTTGTGGCATCCCCATGGTCACGTGGCCAAAATCCAGACAGTTGGCAATTGACTCATATTTATGACAGTTGCCGTGTCCCGGGGTCCCCTTTTTGCGACCTTCGGACAAGCAAAGTCAATGGGGAAGCCTGACTCGCTTAACAGCCGTGTTCCTAATTTAACAACGGCACTGATTCGCTTAACCACTGCGGCAAGAAAGGTTGTAAAACGAGGCCAAACTCACCGAAGAACTGTGTCATTTAGCTATGGTAACGTTGGGCTCCGTTGCGGTCATAAGTCGAAGACTACCTGGAGTACTGAATTGGGAGACCGCTAGGCCATGCCAAATTGGTAAATTAAATTAGGATTTAAAAAAAAAAAAGAATCCGAGAAGGATGTAGAAGGGAAGAGAAAGAAATCAGAAACGACATACACATAGGACAATGTACATCAGAATTCCCCCAAACTTTCTGGGTTGGTGGCTCGGAGTGGGGGGGAAGGTTTTGTGGGAGGGACAGGTGTGTCCATGGGTCAGCACCCATTGTTCACGCAAGTGGGGCTGAGAGCGCCTGTGTTGCTCATGTCAGTGAGGCTGTGCAGCTGTGTAGCCCTGTTGCAAATAGGCCACGAACCGGTAGTGGGCTGCGGCCCACAGGTTGGGGACCACTGATGTACATAAGCCTGTTGTGGCCTATTGGCCACCGGCCCAGTGGTGAGTTTCACTTATCTTTGCTGCTGGTTCGCTAATGCATGCTCGCTCTCTTCGCTCGTGTGACACTTCTGCGCATGTGCAGAGTGTATTTGATGACATCCAGGCGGGTGGGCGGAGTCTCCCACTGCCGCTGCTACAGGTTTGTCCAAACTGGGGTAAACCGGTAGCAACCCACCACTGCACTAGCCCCTCCATCAGCCGAATCAGAGGAGGCGGCAGTGTAGGAGTCAGGGTCAACGAGGGAAAAGAGGGAATGGAGCTGGCAGAGAGGATGACAGAGGCGGAGCCTGGGCTGTCCATCAGCCCCCAGGTCCGGAGGTGGCTGATGAGGAAGAGGAGGAACAGCTGGGTCCACTGCCTGATGCGTGGATGCGCAGAAGGCAGAGGAGAGGAGAGCAGTGGAAATCTATGGGCCGGTCCTCAGGACAGATGAGCTACTGTTGCTAGCGAAGCCCCACCCTAGCTCGAGATAAAAGGCAGGAGGCGGAGATTAATAGATGTGGCAGATAACTATTCATCTTCTGGACGGATAGACTTGTTAGCCTGCGGTTTAGAGAGAAACTTTTTGCCTGCTAATAAAGGAATCTTTGAGTTCACTTCACAGGATTTGTCATGTTTGGGGAGCTGGTCAGAACAAAACTTCCCTCAACCTGAAATCTACTCTGCTGGCTGGGGAATTCTGGGAGTTGGGAGTCCACATACATCTTCAAGCTGCTTAGATTGAGAAACGCTGTTCTGGGAAATTCCACTTGCACTTTTGCGACTGTGAAATTATTCTTTTTTTTTTAATGCTGCAAAAATACTCCTTTATTTTATTCCTGATTGATTTTTGCTGGCTTCTTGTTGCATTTTCCTTCCTTTCTCTCTCTCTCTTTTTTTCACCTCCTGCTTTGCTCCGAATTGGTTATAAATGGTGTTTTTATTCAACACCGTTATCCTTAGCCGATGTGGTTTGACTTCCGGAGCCAGAAATACGGGATTTAACTTTCTCAGAAATCATAAATCAACAACCAACGTGTCTTTTCCATGACCTCATTCGCCTTTTCCACTTTAAAAAAAAAAAAAGAGAGAAAAATCTGTATTCCGGCCCTGACGTTATGCCCTCCTTTGATCCAAATATTATAATCAATGCAGACAGTTGGGAGAGAAAATACAATTTAACCCTTGTCTTTAAAAGCTCCTGCCTGAAATGGAAGATTTCACTTTAAAGGAAATGCTGATCCAACGTGCCCAAATCCTAACCAAGCTGCGCTCAAATAAAGCATCAGTGTCCAAATAATAAAATCTGAGGCTTATGAATCTTCCTTGTGTTTTTATAACCAAATTGTTGCCTTTTTAATTAACTTTTGACAGTTTTGATCATTCTCGCTGTTTTTTTCAACGATTTTACATTTGTCTTTTGTATGATTAATTTCTCCATTGCTCAGAGTCCGTTCCCGCTTCCCCCCCGTGAGAATTATGGGCGGCTTCAAAATTGGATCAAATAAAATCAATGCAGGCAATCCGGTATGCGACGGTCATAATTGTGAAAAACGGTCATAAGACATTTTTTGTCAGTGCCTAAAAGCAATGTTGTAAGTCAAGGACTATCTGTGCTGGGCAAACGCAGAAAAGGATTTTTTTGTTCCTCTTACAGTCCCAAGCAGTTGAAGTCAGGATAGATCAATGAGCCTGGATAGCTCAACGGACTAAAAGCCTGTTATTAACATTCAGCTGTCTGCAATTATTGCAAGTTCGAATCTCCCCAGGCTCAAGGTTGACTCAGCCTTCCCTCCTTTCTAAGGTAGGTCAATTGAGGACCCAGTTTGTGGGGGCAATAAGCTGACTTTGTATAAAAAATATACAAAAGGATGAAGGCTATTGCTTAACTCATTGTAAGCCGCCCTGAGTCTCCGGAGAAGGACGGCATATAAATCAAACTAATAAATAAATAAACATAGCTGGGAAGGATCCCACCAGAAGACGGAGGAGGAGAAACAACTATTATATTGTGTTGCTGTACGCAGGCATTCAATCTAAACAAAAACCTGGCCACTCTTGATTTTCCACTCACTTTTTCCTTTTTTTTTTTTACAAAGAATTGAAAATGTGCAAAAAAGAAAAGGACCCCACCATGATTGACTTGTGTGTTTGCCCCAGGTCAAAAAAAAATAAAATAAAAATGCTGTCTTTTCCACCCAGGAATTTAAAAAACCTTTGCAAGCCGTATTTTTCATATCCTGCCTTCGCTCTTCCAGAACTGTAAAGCTGCGGCAAGCGGGCAACCGATACGCACAAGCACATCCCCACAAAAAGGAAGGAAAAAAAGAGAGGAAAAGCTGTTCCAGGAATGCCACTCCTACATGCACAACACACAGACACACAGAGGGAAGCACACGGTTTTTCCTCCCCATCCCTCCCATCCGACTCCTGCTCCCGCTCAGTTTAATTACCACTAATGTAAACTCTGCTCCATAATAAAAGGAACCTTGGCACGCTGCCTCGGAGAACTGATCAGTCCCATAAATTCACTGCAAAGAGCTGAAACGCCACTGAGGGGTGTGTGTGTGTGTTTGTGTGTTTGTGTGTGTTTTCCTCTTCTGCTTCCCCCCCCCCTTCTTAGTTTTTCTTTTTTTTAAAAACCTGGGTATTTGCTCAAGGGCGAAAGCTTTTTAAACAGGATCATAAATGCTTATTACACAGGCGATGTGCTGCCTTGATGGGATTAGCTAGAGGAAAAATTGATCATTGGGAGGGGGGGTCCTCTCTCTCTCTCTCTCTCTCTCTCTCTCTCTTTCTCTCTCTCTCCATCCCTCTCTCACCCCCCACTAACAAAGAGCAGAGGGAAAAGCTGGGAGAGAGAGTGGGGGGAATCCTCAGTATGACCCACCCGACTGTTGAGATATTAAAGTCCTGGGAAGGGGCGTTTTGCAGATGGGGCCCTAAGAAGAAAGAGCTTTGCAGACACAAAAATAGCTAGAGTCCACTGGCGTCGCTTGGAAGGGGGGTGGGCAGGAGGGACCCCTTGGCAAAGGGTAGCCAAGGACCCAGGCACCCCAATTTTCAGGCAAAAAGCTGGCTGCATCCAAGGTTGCCAGAAAAGGGGGAAAGTTGGATTATTTCCCAAAGCGCCAGCCTGTAAAGATTCTTTAATTCAGTGTTTTCTAAACTTTAGCTATGTTAACATATGTGGACTTCAACTCCCAGAATTCCCCAGCCAGCTATGCTGGCTGGGGAATTCTGGGAATTGAAGTCCAGACATCTTAAAGTTGCCGAGGGTTGAGAAACACTGCGTCAATTAGTCCTTTTAATTAGCTCTGATTGATCAGGGGCTCCCGATCCAATTAACACCCCAAATCCCAGCCTGCCTGTGCCAAACAACTGAACTGCGGGCCTCTTTGGAGTGGGATCCTTTTGGGAGTAGCCGCTGCTCCCTTTCATGGCAGGATTGTGCCCCATTTAAGTTAACGATGCTACCAACTTTAGGAGGAGCGTGGCAAGTCTTTTCTAACTGAGAAACGGTAGTGAAATACGAAGTTTTGGGGAACTGCACTGAATTCTTCAGAGGCATGGGGCAGATAGATGGATGTAGGGGGAAGGAAGGGAGGGAGGGAGCGAGGGAGGAAGGAAGGAAGGAGAACAGGAAGAAAGAGTAAGAGAAAGGAAGGAAAAAGAAGAGAGGGAGGGATGGAGGAAGGGAAAGACAAAGGCAGGGAAGGAGGAAGGAAGGAGAGAGAAGGTGAAAAGGAAGAAAGGGTAAGAGAAAAGAAAGAAGAAGAGACAGAGGAAGACAGGGAGGAAGGAGGGAGGGAAGGAAGAAAGGAGGACAGGAAGAAAGAGAAGGAAGAGAAAGGAAGGAAGAAGAAAATGAGAGGGAGGGATGGAGGGATAGAAGAAGGGAAAGATAAAGGCAGGGAAGGAGAAAGGAAGAAAGTGTAAGAGAAAAGAAAGAAGAGACAGAAGAAGACAAAAGGAGCGAGGGAGGGAAGGAAAAAAGGAGAACAGGAAGAGAGAGTAAGAAAAAGGAAGAAAGGGGAAGAAGAAAAGGAAGAGAGGAAGGAAGGAAGGAGAGAGAAGGAGAACAGGAATAAAGAGTAAGAAAGGGGAAGAAGAAGTGGAAGAGTGGGAGGAAGGGGTAAAGGGAGGGAGGGAGGGAGGGAGGGAGGGAGGGGAACAGGAAGAAAGGGGAAGGGAAAGGAAGAAAGGAGAAGTGGAAGAGTGGAAAGAAGGAAGGGATAAAGGGAGGGAGGGAGGAAGGAAGAAAGGGGAACAGGAAGAAAGGGTAAGAAAAAAAGAAGAGGAAGAGAGAGGAGCAAGGGAGGGAGAGAGGAAGGAAGGAGAAGGGGAACAGGGCAAAAGGGGAAGAGGAAGGACGGGGAAGAGGAAGAAAGGGGAAGGGAAAGGAAGAAGAAGAGGAAGAGTGGATGGAAGGAAGGAAGGAAGGCAGATAGGAAGGAGAGAGAAGGGGAACAGGAAGAAAGGGTAAGAGAAAGGAAGAAAGGAGAAGAAGAAGTGGAAGAGTGGAAAGAAGGAAAGAATAAAGGGAGGGAGGGAGGGAGGGAGGAAGGAAGGGGAACAGGAAGAAAGGGGAAGAGAAAGGAAGAAAGGGGAAGAAGAAGTGAAAGAGTAGAAGGAAGGAAGGCAGATAGGAAGGAGAGAGAATGGGAACAGGAAAAAAGGGTAAGAAAAAAGAAGAGGAAGAGAGAGGAGCAAGGGAGGGAGAGAGGAAGAAAGGAGAAGGGGAACAGGGCAAAAGGGGAAGGGGAAGGACGGGGAAGAGGAAGAGGGAGGGAGGAGAGGTTGACGATGCAGACCACATGCCAGATAGATAACAAGCATCCAATCAATTAACAAATTCTAACGTGTTAAAAACCTGCAGTGTTGACTTAAGACTCCCTGAGTTGGCTAGTTTAACATTCTTAGATCAGAAGTGTATTTCCACGCCGGCAAAGGGGATCCAGCATTTCTCCAAAAGTGCTGGAGTTCTGTGGTGTTTCTAACCAGAATACCCCAATTATCAAAGCATCCCACAATCAAGAAAGGGTCTCTCCAAGGCGGAGAAGAGCCTGGAAAAAAAATCATCCTTCGCCCAACTTCGCTGGATTTTCCAAAGGATTTGATTTCGTAAAAAGCGGCACTTTCCCGCCAAACCTCCCCTTTTTTTCTACAACCCTGGAAAGCGAATGCAACCCAGACACTCTCTATACAATTGGATTTAAAATCGCTCAATTTAACTGCCGGAGAAGGAGTGCATTAGACCAGAGGAAAAATTCCACTTAATACGGGGAAATTTTCCTGAAATGATATTTAGAGCAATCATTGCCAAACCACCGAGGGGTTTTTCATAGCCCCAAGAAAGGTGTGTGTGTATATGTGTGTGTTTTTTTAAAGGTAACCTCTTCTATAGTTCATTTTCACTTAATCTTTTGTTCATATTAATAATGCCTTGTCTTTAAATTAAAGGAAAGGAGGGAGGGAAGGAGGAGGGGGAAATCCCTGCCCCTTATGCAGAGGGCATAAGGGGCAGGGATTCAAAGCTGACACGGCATTGAAAAGCAAATAAACCTTTCAAGATGAATAAGGGTGCCACTTTTTTTAAGCCACAAATGTCTCTTGTTCTCTTAAATCGATTCCCCTTCACCATTCTTTGCCCACCCAGATATTCCCTTTAGGACCGTGGTGGCGAACCTATGGCTTGCGTGGCACCTCTGTGGGCACGCATTGTCAAGTCTCTGGTTTTCGGCACGCCCATGTGCCAGCTGGTTTTTGTGGGCACTGGAAAAACGGCCCGAAAAATGGCAAAAAATCATCAAAAACAGACTTTTTCGGGGGACATTTTTCAGGCTGTTTTGGGGACAAAAACACCCCCCCAAAAAACAGCCTGAAAATGGGCAAAAACAGGCATGCACATGCCAGCCAGCTGTTCTTTGGATTTCCGGTGCTCTGGTGTGAACAAAGACAAGCTGGCTGGCATGCATTCATGAGCTTAAAGCTCAAAGATCAGCTGGCCGGCATGTGTATGCGCACCAGCCAGTTGGACTCAGGTTTCCAGCGCTTCGGTTCGCATACATGCACGTACATGGACGGGGGTTCCGGTTTGGGCACTTGGTGCTGAAAAGGTTCACCATCACTGCTTTAGGAACGACGAAACGAAGCCGGATTGCTCATTTTCAAAAGATCCTCCAGATTGGCAGAGTTATTATGGAGCCTTTGACTTTGCCCATGGCCCCTTGGTGGAAGGGTATTACCGTATTTTTTGGAGTATGAGACACACCGGAGTATAAGACGCACCTATCTGTTTGGGTGAGGTAAAGAAGAAAAAGGAATCTCCCTCTGCCTCTGAGCAATTTTGCCTCTTTGCAGCAAACAGCCTGCTTTACTTTCAGTTTCGTTTTCAGTACAGCTTGATTAGCCCAAGGGGAAAAAAAAAACCTGCTCCAGCAATTTACCTCTTTGCAGCAAGCAGCAGAGCCCTGCACATAGCAAATCAGCTGAGAGTCGGGAGGCCAATCCGATCAACTTGTACTAATTAGGCTGTGCTGAAACTGAAAGAAGCTGTTTTTTCTTGCTGTTTGCTTGCAAGGAGGTAAATTGCTGGAAGGCAGAGGCTGAAAGGTGGGGGCCAGTGGGTGGGCGAGGCGACATTCAGTGTATAAAACGCACCTAAATTTTCACCCCCTTTTAAGGGAGGAAAAAGGTACGTCTTATACTCCGAAAAGTATGGTACTTTATTATATTTTTATTATTTTTTATTTCTTTTATATGGTGTTTTTATAACTTTGTGAAGCCCCATCTATGGGATGCAGGCAGCACGCAAAGCCACGCCCCCTCCAGTCCATGGAAGAACCACTCTCCACGAAACGGGTCCCTGGTACCCCAAAGGTTGGAGGGTGATGTTTTAATCCAAGCCCTGCTCAAGCTGGAAACCCTATACGATTTCAGACCAATGGGTTCTCAAATCACTTCCCAGGTAGTTCACCGATTCTGTGCTTTGCAGATTTCCTACTTTCCCCTTCTTCCAACATACCTGAAGTTCGGGGCAGAGGCCCACTCGAGCGCCAGGCAGGCCAAATCCACCGTAGCGTAAACCAGTAGGAAGAAGATGGTGACCACTGCAGCTATGGTGTTCAGCTTCCCGGAAAACAGCACCAGCTGTGGAAAATAGACCACGGGAATCAACAATCGTGGCAGCCAATCACCGGACGTCAGCCCCGCCCCTTTTCCGGTGGTACATACCCAGAATCCCCCCGTTGGCAGGCAAACCAGTAGTAAAAAAAAAAGCTACTGATTTCTCCGAACCGGAATTTCCGATGATCAGCTGTGCTGCGCAGTTTAGCTTTGCTAGAAAGCAGCAAAGCTAAATCACGCAGCACAGCTGACCCCCCCCCCCCCTTGCTGCTCTACTTAGCTTCCCAAGCCTTCTTTTGGTGCGCATTGCACATGTACACACACAGAGTGTTTGGCGCGCAGCACGCATAGCGAACAGGTAGCAAACCCGTTCGGATTTCACTACTGGGACAGTCCCCAAAGGGTTAACAGAGTGAGACAGAAAACTAAAAAAATCAAAAGCCATTTCCAACCCAGTTTTACGCCTATTTCTAAAAACCGTTGCGCCGAACAGATTCTGTTCAGACAAAAGGGTTTGTCTTTAAATGCAAACCCCCCCCCCCGCCAAACAATAACCACAAAAACAAAAACAGGACTATTTTTTTAAAAAAATGCTATTTTGAATAAAAAAACACAGAAAGAAAAATCTCAGATTTTACTTGCTCGAGCATCGATCCCGATTCCCTGATGTTATTCTGCTTTTTTTTAAAAAAAAAAATCAAAAACAACCACCACCAAATGACAACTCCTATTTTAATTACTATTTTTGAACGCTCTCTAGCGAGCTCAAAAATGCATTTAGATGTGGATATATATTTTGAACAGAAAACTTTGTCATTATGGTAATGGTGCTTTTTTTAAAAAAAATAAATAAAGAGATAACTACCTTCTTGTCTGTTTTTTAGTATTTAGGATCTGTTGATCTATTTTATCTGTACATGCTAAACGCATCACAAAACTATGCCATGATTTTCTTTTAACCATAGCTTCTTCAACAAGCTACAATCAGTCGGACCTTCAGTTTACTTAAACCAGGCTTGAGTTTATAAAGTATGCTAAATCAAATCCAGACACAGAATATTATGATTTAGCCCATAGATTCATTAAAAGCATACTTAACTCTAAAAAAACTCCAGTGTGGTGTAGTGGTTAGAGTACCGGACCAGGAGTGGAGAGGTTTAAATCCCAACTCACCTCTGCAAACGACTGGGTGACTATGGGCCAGTCCTTGTCTCAACAAAAGCCTACCTCAAAAGGTTGTCGTTTGGGGGGGGGGAAATACCACACTGATATTTCTAGAGCAGGGGTGTCAAACTGGCAGCCTGTGGGCCAGATGCATCACGCAGAGGCCACGGCTACCTCAGCTCCATGAAGGGGAAAAAATATCACAAAATGGCACGTGATGGAAACATGACGCCGTGACTTTGACAGCCATGTTCTAGAGAAGGGGTGTCAAACTTGATTTCATTCAGGGCCGTGTCAGGGCCTCGGGGGGCCGGGGTGGGTACGGCCAGGGTGGGGTGGGCATGGCCAGCTCAATGTCACTCATGTCGGGGGTGCCTCTGGTGGCCCGAGCGCTCTGCCAGCGAAAACAGGCTCCCGAGCTCCATTACAGGAGGCCATGACAGCCGAAAACGGAGTTCGGGAGGAAAAACACCACAATCCAGTTATTTGCTGTTTCATGGGTAGCCCCTCAGGCCAGATCTAAGTACCCCACGGGCCGGATTTGGCCCCCGGGCTTTGAGTTTGACACCCCTGTTCTAGAGCAAGAGATCTCCAAACTTGCCAACTTTTAAGTCTTGTGGACTTCAATTCCCAGGATTCCTCTGGCAGCATGGACCACTTGTGGACTTCAAACTCCAGAATTCCTCTGCCAGCGATGCTGGTAGATGGGAATTCTGGGAGTCGTAGTCCACAGTCTTAAAGTTGCCAAGTTTAGAGACTTCTGTTCTAGATGAAAGGCGATTATAAAACCCATAAAATGTGAGTCCTCTTGACAAGATTTTGGAATTGCTTCTCCTTCTTTCGAGGGCTGAGAGAGAGAGAGAAACAGGGAGAGAGAGGGACCGACCCAAAGTCAGCCTGCTGAATTCCTGCCTAAGGTAGAACTCGAACTCAGGACCTCCTGGTTTCTAGCCAGGTGCCTTAACTACCACATCCAACTGGCTCTCATAAAGCTAATAAGCAATCAAAGAAAACAGCTGCAGACAACCAGAGAGACCCTCAACCTAGATCCGTGATGGTGAAGCTATGGTATGCGTTGCGTGCCACAGGTGGCACGCAAAGCCCTCTCTGTGGGCATGCGCGGTGTTACCAGCTGCTTTCTGGGTTCTGGCACCAGCTGGTCTTCGTGGGCGCTGGAGCGCCCGAAAACAGCCTGAAAAGGGCCAAAACCAGCACACTTGGGGGCCGTTTCCCAGGCTGTTTTTCGGCCGTTTTCCGGGCCATTTTGGCCTGAAAATGGCCGAAAAACAGGCATGCTTGCACTGGCCAGCTGGTCTTCAGATTTCTGGTGCCGGCATGTGGACATGCACACATGTTCCGGTTTGAGCACTACCACTGACCGAGATTAACAAAACACAATGGCTGGGTGTGTTTGTAGAATGTGCTCCGTCTCAGCAAAGAAATCATATTTAAAGCTTCGGGTTAGAGCCTGATGCACCTGGAGAATTACGAATTCTCCATCGCATTCAGGTTTTGCCGGCCTGCGTGACCTGATCTGAATCCAAGGTGGGGTGCGGAGAGGAAGGGGTTGGAATTTCAGACAAGGAAGAGAGATCAAAAGGAGGGCACCTTCGGAGCTCCCGGAGGAAATCCGAGATAGAGCTTCACATATAAATAAGTACAAACAACCACTGTGGAATCCCGAAAGGAGAGACAATAATCAATATTTGTAGACAATAAAACAACCCTGTGAAGCTCTTAAGGAGCATTTCTGTGTGATTGCCCGGGTATTGTTCAGTGAGAAGTCAGGCGCAATGTTGATATTAAAACATCGTTCCTCACTCAACTGGGCAGAAGAGCAGGGAAGGAGCTGGGGGAAAGGGCCAGCCCCACAGATTGAAGACCCCAGAGCAGTGTTTTGCAATCTTGGCAATTTTAAGATGTGTGGGCTTCAACTGTTGTGGCCCCGTCCTCTGCGCCTATCCCATTGGAGGAAGGAAGCTCTGAGCAGGAGGAAGAGGAGCCAGCCAGATCTCCCAGCCCCCCCCCCCCCCCCGCTCTGGCACCGTCTCAGGTGCCAGCTGAAAGAGAGCAAAGTAGTGGGGAAACAGGTGTCTCAGATGAGAGTGAGGGAGAGACGTCATTCCTGGACGCACGTCAAAGAAGGCGAGATAAGCGCTTACAGCAGCTGAGGAGACGTACGAGGGAATAGACCTGAGTCACTGGACTTGAGTCACAGGACCAATGAGTCACTGGACCACACCCAGAGACTATATAAGACAGGGTGGTGGTGAATGATCTCTGTGACGAACAAAAACTCAATCTGGTAGTCGTTGGAGCTAAAAGAACGGATTTTGGCAAAGCTACGTATGTGATTTTCTTTCTGTGAACTATTAAAGCCCTTGGCAGACGGTGTGCATATCGCTGCCAAGTTAGAGATAAGAACTGTGGTGTGTGCCAAGTGCTTCTTTAACCCTCGACTGGCTGTGTTTTTGTGGGTATCTGTAGAGGGGGACAGATCATCAACTCCCAGAATTCCCCAGTCCCCCATGCCATTTTCTTCTGGGGTTTTTTTTCAGTAGTCTTGATTAACAGATGCCTAGGAACTCCTGGTGGTCTCCTATCTGTGCCCCAAACAGTCCTGAAGTTGCTAATGTTAAAGTGGCGTTTTCTCAACTTTGGCAGGTTTAGGATGTGTGGACTTCAACTCCCAGAATTCCCTAGCTCAGCATATGTGGACTTCAACTCCCAGAATTCCTTAGCTCAGCATGCTGGCTAAAGAATTCTGGGAGTTGAAGCCCACAGAATCTTAAATTTGCCCAAGCTGAGAAACAGTACTATGCAGATAAGTCCTTGACTTACGACCACAATTGAGCCCAGAACTTATGTTGCTAAGCGAGAAATTTGTTCAGTGAGGTTTGTCGTATTTTATGACATTCCTCGCCACAGTTGTTAAGTGAATCACTGCACTTGTTAAATTGGTATCTTGGTGGTTAAGCGAATCTGGATTCCCCATGTCAAAAGTCCGCAAAAGGGGATCACGTGACCTCAGGGACACTGCAATATGAATCAGTCGCCAAGTGTCTGAATTTTGATCATGTGACCACGGGGATGCTGCAACGGTCGTTAAGTGTGAAAAATGGTCGTAAGTCCCTTTTTTCAGGTCAATTGAAACTTCAAACCATCACTAAGTGAACTGTCGTAAGTCGAGGACTACCTGAATAGGGGCTTCTCTAGAGGGAGACCTACATCCTACCCCTAAGTTAAATGTCTCCTGTTTGCACTGGCATCTGAGTACCTTACAGTAGCCCCCCCTTGTTTGCCCACTCAAAACAAGCCGCCTTTTTTCAAACCGTGGTCTGATCTGCCGGTAATTGCCCAAGAGGTGGGGGCCGGCAGAGACAAGAGGCTGAGATAATTCAAGCCATTTAAGCAATCGGGAACCTCTAGCCGATAGCGAGTTAATAGCATGCGCCAAGCCAAAATTGTGCCTGGCTGCTGTAATGGAGCGGCCGAGGCCTCTCCCGGCTCCCCTGATACTCGCCTTTGATTTATAATTCATTTAGCGGCTCGTCAAAGCAAAGGAGCCACTTCTGAAAGACACCGGTTGACGGTGCTGAGTGAGCACGCGAGGCTGAAGGTGTCTCCGCCGTCCACGAGCACAAATGGGTCCCAAGGAGCGCCAAGGAGGAAAAAAAAACTCAATTAAGCCAACATCTGCAACATTGCTCCAACCCAGGAGATTGGCAGGGGTGCTAATGGATCCCATCTGGGCTGCTGGGTCATGGAGGGAAGCCTGCTTAGGTCCCATCCATCATTTCTTTTGGAGAAGGCATGAATAACAGTTGGAAGGGACCTTGGAGGTCTTCTAGTCCAACCCCCTGCTTAGGCAGGAAACCCTACACCACTTCCGACAAATGGTCATCCAGCATCTTCTTAAAAACTTCCAGTGTTGTGAGCTGGGCCTTCGATCCACGCTTCTCTTTTCATTCATGTTCATTGCTTTCCGAGGAGAAAAACGTTAGCTTAGCACTGGGCGTAATGCACGTTTCTTCTTTTTTTGAGTATAAGCACTGCTCGACTTTTAGTGACCGTTCAACACACGGAACAAAGTCCCTTATGACCATTTTTCACACTGGCAAAACCGTTACAGCATTCCCCACGGTCATGTGATCGAAATTCGGATGCTTGGCAACTGACCTAGAGTTACGACCGTGGCAGTGTTTGGGGGTCACATCGTCCCCCTTTGCGACCTCCTGACAAGCAAGGTCAGTGGGGAAGGCAGATTCCCTTTCCAACCGTGTTACTAACTTAACAACGGCAGTGATTCGTTGAACAGCTGTGGCAAAGGAAGTCGTCGCATGGGGCAAAACTTGACTTAAGAAACGTCTCACTTGGGGACCTCAATTGCGGTCGTAACTTGAAGACTTCCTATACCTTTTTGTCGGTCTTCCCAGGCTCGTGACACAAGTTTGATCTCTCCCTGCCTGCTTCCGTTGCCATGTGGCAGCTCTCACACATCGCACACAACAGCAATGGGGGGGGGGGGGGTTTGTCGCTTCCACTAAGCAGCCCTCCCCCCCACACTACTTAATGGTTCCCCCTTCTTCTTCCCCCTTCTTTTCAACTGCTCCGCAATGTTCTCGGCTGGCTGGCTAATGGGGCAATTTTTTTATTCTTTGCATTACACCGATTTGTCCAATTTGCCGTGCCATTCAGAGAGGCGAAAATAACGGCACCCGCAGATTAGATGATGGGAGTTCTCCGGAGTGCAGGCTGTCCTCCGCGTCGGGAACGGAATCAACTCATCTTACTCAGGAGAATTTGGCACGTGGCATCGGACCAAGGGGCCAGACGCTTCTGCCACTATCTGAGGCTCAGAACCGGTAGCAAAAATCCCTGCCCCCCACCCCATGCCCAGCTGAGCCGCACAATCATCAGAGGCTTTTTTTTAATTTTTAAAATCATTTTTTCTACAAACTCTTCGGCCGAAAAAATGCTTTTAAAAGTAAAAAAAAAAAAAGCCTCTGCCGATCATGTGTCTCAGCTGGGATCGGCAAAGGCTTTTTAAAAGCATTGTTTCTACAGCCTCTTCAGAGATTGATAATAAGGCCAATCGGGCTCTTGAGCGCATGCACTAAAATAAGCCTCCCTCCGAAAATAAGCCCTCCCTGAAAATATTTAAACGCAGAGCTGAAAATCAGATAAATGGGCAAGAGGAGCCCCGTCTTGTTCCATGCGTCCCAAAATAATAAGACCTCCCCAAAAATAAGGCCAAGCGCTTATTTCGGGATTCAAACTAATAGAAGACAGGGTCTTATTTTTGAAGTCTCATTCGTCATCTTCAGGCTGGTGTTTTCGGCTTCGTGCTTCTAGGAGCGATCGCAGCTGTTTCTTCCTTTTAACTGGAAGAAACAGCTGCGATCACACATTGCTCCTAGAAGCATGAAGCCGAAAACATCAGCCTGAAGATTACGAATGAGACTTTGTCGAAATGTCACCAAGACACTTCCAATATATATTCATATTCTTACTTTTCGTAAGTTTTATATGTGTTTTTCCTTTAAGCCAGGTTTTTCCTACGTAACCAAGATTTTTCTGGAACCCTAATTGAGTGAAATCACATTTACTACTTTCTGGGGTTTTTTTTCCTTCTTTTCATTCTGGCAGCCAGCATATTTTGTGGGTGTGGCTTACTGATGATGGCTAATGAGCCAGAAATAGCTACATAAGTCTCTCACTATGCAGCACAAAATATGCTGGCTGCCAGAATGAAAAGAAGGAAAAAAACCCAGATAGTAGTGAATGTGATTTCACTCAATTAGGGTTCCAGAAAAATCTTGGTTACGTAGGGAAAACCGGGCTTAAAGGAAACACACACACACACACACACACATATATACATATATATATCTATATCTGAGGAGGAAGATCTGATGGGAGACTGTCCCCTGCCTCTCTTCAGTTGGGCAGCTCTCCAGGAGACAATCTGTGACTCACATTTTCTTCCTTCCAACCCTTAATACCTTACTTACTTACTTAATACCTTTTTTTCAGCTGCTTTTTAAGGTAGAATCTTGTCAAAATAGTATCTTTAAGAATGGGAATTCAATGCAATGCAGCAATAAAAAGGAATTCAATTGCAATTTTTTATATAACATTCTCCAAGCAGTGAGATTAAGTCTCTTTTCAGAAGGTTTCAGGTACAATTATCAAAAAGGAATCCAAAAGACTAGGTTAAAATTTAATTCACATGTTGCCTGGGGAATTCTGGGAATTGAAGTCCAGGCATGCTGAATGGGGAATTCTGGGAGCTGAAGTTCATGCATGCTGGATGGGGATTTCTGGGAGTTGAAGTCCAGGCATGCTGAATGAGGAATTCTGGGAGTTGAAGTCCAGGCATGCTGAATGGGGATTTCTGGGAGTTGAAGTCCAGGCATGGTGGCTGGGGATTTCTGAGAGTTGAAGTTCATGCATGCTGGATGGGGAATTCTGGGAATTGAAGTCCAGGCATGGTGGCTGGGGATTTCTGGGAGTTGAAGTCCGGGCATGTCAAATGGGGAATTCTGGGAGTTGAAGTTCATGCATGCTGGATGGGGAATTCTGGGAATTGAAGTCCAGGCATGGTGGCTGGGGATTTCTGGGAGTTGAAGTCCAGGCATGGTGGCTGGGGATTTCTGGGAGTTGAAGTTCATGCATGCTGGATGGGGAATTCTGGGAATTGAAGTCCAGGCATGGTGGCTGGGGATTTCTGGGAGTTGAAGTCCAGGCATGTCAAATGGGGAATTCTGGGAGTTGAAGTCCATGCATGCTGAATGGGGAATTCTGGCAATTGAAGTCCAGGCATGGTGGCTGGGGATTTCTGGGAGTTGAAGTCCAGGCATGTCAAATGGGGATTTCTGGGAGTTGAAGTTCATGCATGCCGGCTGGGGAATTCTGGGAGTTGAAGTCCAGGCATGCTGAATGGGGAATTCTGGGAGTTGAAGTCCAGGCATACTGAATGGGGAATTCTGGGAGTTGAAGTTCAGGCATGCTGGATGGGGAATGCTGGGAGTTGAAGTCCAGGCATACTGAATGGGGAATTCTGGGAGTTGAAGTTCATGCATGCTGGCTGGGGAATTCTGGGAGTTGAAGTCCAGGCATGCTGAATGGGGAATTCTGGGAGTTGAAGTCCAGGCATGCTGGATGGGGAATTCTGGGAGTTGAAGTCCAGGCATGCTGAATGGGGAATTCTGGGAGTTGAAGTCCAGGCATGCTGAATGGGGAATTCTGGGAGTTGAAGTTCATGCATGCTGGATGGGGAATGCTGGGAGTTGAAGTCCAGGCATGCTGAATGGGGAATTCTGGGAGTTGAAGTTCATGCATGCCGGCTGGGGAATTCTGGGAGTTGAAGTCCAGGCATGCTGAATGGGGAATTCTGGGAGTTGAAGTTCATGCATGCTGGATGGGGAATGCTGGGAGTTGAAGTCCAGGCATGCTGAATGGGGAATTCTGGGAGTTGAAGTTCATGCATGCTGGATGGGGAATGCTGGGAGTTGAAGTCCAGGCATGCTGAATGGGGAATTCTGGGAGTTGAAGTCCAGGCATGCTGAATGGGGAATTCTGGGAGTTGAAGTTCATGCATGCTGGATGGGGAATGCTGGGTGTTGAAGTCCAGGCATGCTGAATGGGGAATTCTGGGAGTTGAAGTTCATGCATGCTGGCTGGGGAATTCTGGGAGTTGAAATCCAGGCATGCTGAGGAGTTCTGAGAGTTGAAGTCCACAATTCTTAAAAGGGCCAGTGTTTACAAATACCCTTTTGTCTTCTATGAAAGCAGAGCCATACTTAGCAGATGGTTACGGGATCCACTTCTTATACAGGTGGAAGGAGAGGCCTACCCCATCACCAGCATTAAACCCACCCACCCCCACGCACACCAAAAAAACTTTTCCAACTTTTTCTGACTCGACTTCTCTCCCCTTTGCTGAACCTTGGCAAGCCTTTTGATCAAACTCAGATCTTCCATATTGCTTTTCTAATGCATTTTTATCCCCGCATTTCCAAATGAAGTGGCTCTCTCAAAAATTGGTCTCTGGAGGCAGCAAGACACTATAAACGTATGCCGGGTAGATCAAAATGTTATTTGAAAGATAAGGCCATGAATACAGTATCCCGGGAAATATTTTCGGACTTTTTTTAAACCTTTCTGGATGGGGGTTTTAATCATATTCTCATATGCCCATTGTGACGATTTTCAATGTAGCCAGCAGACACTCCAGCCTAGCTTATATTTACTACCAATAGAGCTGCTTTTTCAAGAACGATGAACAGCGCAGAGGGCAAAAAAGTCAAAATGGAGGCTGGAGCTGCAGGATAAAGTCTCAATATCTATGGAAGTGGACTTGCTCCCACTTGAGCCTTCAAAGCTGCTGATGGTTAACTCAAACCATCTCTTGGGGCAATTTTCGACCAGGTAGTCCTTGATTTACAACGGTTTAATGACCGAAGTTGCAAAGGCACTGGAAAAAGAGACGTGTGATTGTTTTTCACACTTACGTGTGTGAAAAACACACGTAAGTGTGAAAAACATGCAGCATCCTCACAGTCACACAAACAAAATCCAGACGCTGGGGAACTGACTCACATTTATGATGATTGCGGTAGTAAAATGGGGCAATGCTCACTTCACAAATGTCTCACCTAGCGACAGACGTTTTGGGCTCCACTGTGGTCGTAAATCAAGGACTACTCACAAAGAACTTTCTCTCCAATAGGAATAAGGTTCTAAATATAAGGAGGAGGCTTCAAATTTCGTTTTTTGACAGGAAAATAATCTTATTTCATCCCTCCAGTACCATGAATTAAAGACAACAGTTCTTTTTTTTTAAAGTAAGTTATTTGGAGGAATTCTTTCCTTTTTTTTGCAATACGTTTACTCCTCGACTTATAGCCACAACCGAGCCCAAAATTTTCACCGCTAAACAAGACCGTTGTGAAGTGAGTTTTGCTCCATTTTAACGACCTTGCTTGCCACCATCGTTGAGTGAGTCACTGCAGTTGTTAAATTAATAACAGGGTTGCTAAGTGAATCCTGCTTGCCTACTGACTTTTGCCTGTCAGAAGGTCGCAGAAGAGAATTACGTGACTCTGGGGACACGGCAACCGTCATAAATATGAACCAGTTGCCAGGCGTGTGAATTTTGATTAGGTGACCATGGGGATGCTGTGTGTGTGTGTGTGTGTAGGTCTTTGGTTATTCGGGTCTTCTCCCACGTAAAATTGGAAGTTTCTTCCAATTTTACACAGGAGAAGACCCGAATAACCAAAGACCTACATACAAACACCCGCGAAAACCTCAGAAAATACACACACACACACACACACACACACACACACACACACACACATATATATATATATATATAAAATATATATATAATTTAAAAAAACCACCTTAAGACAACAAGCATACCTCATGCAGTCTTCCCTGTGTTTGTCCTGAATTCTATACTATTTAACGGCACAGATGTCCCCACTGAGTTTCTAGGGCATCGTCCTGATTTATTTGTTCAATCAATTTATACACCGGCTTGCGTCTCAAGAAAAGAAAGATAGATAGATGCATATTTCCAGCGTGTCTCGCCAAGGCAATTTTTTATCTCACTTTGTCTTCCGGGAGACAGTTCGAGAGGCATTAGAAGACGCAGCGATGACAACCAAAGTGATAAGAAATTATTGGGTGCCCCCAGATTCAGATGGACGATCAAAATGTTTAGCCTCCTCCGCTATTTCACTTCCTTGCACCAAAGGAACGACTCGCTCTACCCCTGCTCCTTAACAAAGTCGTCCTTGACTTATGACCACAATGGGGATCAGAATTTCCATTGTTAAGCGAGGAAGTTGTTAAGCGAGTCGCGCCTGAAGTTACGAACTTTTTTGGCATTGTTGTTAAGGCAATCACGGAAGTTGTTATAAATCAAGGATTACAATTTTAGGGAATTTTGTGAGCTGGTTAAGAACAGAGGTGAACCTAGACAGTATTTTCCACCCTCAAGATTAGCAAAAATGTTTAAGAATAAATCTGCAAAATGTTGGAAATGTCATCAGACAACCGGCTCATACTATCATATGTGGTGGACATGTCAAAACGCAAAAAAATATTGGACAAAAATACATACATGGCTGGAAAAAATGAGAAAATAACATATAGACTTGAAACCACAGATATTTTTGCTGGGCATTTTATCAGACAAGTATAATAAAGGGAATGTATGTATATCTGATTTTACATGTATTAAATGGCAGCAAGAATAGTATTTACACAACAGTTGAAAAGTGAAGAGATCCCAACAGACGAAGACGTGATTAGAAAAATATTAGAATGCGCAGAAATGGACAAGCTAATAGTTAAATTGAGAAAAAGAAAGAAATGGAATATTTTTTTACTTTGGGATTTATTTTATCAATGCCTAGCTGAGAAAAATAGGAACTAAAAATATATGAAAGGATCAGTGATACAAGGAAGAGGTGTTAAATTGGTTAAACAAATTGTATGATTATTACTGGTATTAATAATATTTGTGTGTGTGTGTGTGTGTGTGTGTGTGTGTGTGTGTTTCCTTTAAGCCAAGTTTTTCCTACGTAACCAACATTTTTTGGAACTACAATTGAGTGCAATCACATTCACTCAATTGTGGTTCCAGAAAAATCTTGGTTACGTAGGAAAAACCTAGCTTAAAGGAAAAACACACATAAAACCTATGAAAAGTAAGAAATATATATATATAAATTTGATTTATATGCCGCCCTTCTCCAGAGACTCAAGGCAGCTTACAATGCGTTAAGCCTTCATACTTTTGTATATTTTATACAAAGTCAGTTTATTGCCCCCACAAACTGGGTCCTCATTTTACCTACCTTAGAAAGGATGGAAGGCTGAGTCAACCTTGAGCCTGGAGAGATTCAAACTTACAGTAATTGCAGACAGCTGGAGTTAATCACAATGCATTAGTCTGCTGAGCTATCCAGGCTGGTATATTAGTATAATTAGTATAATTGATATAAATGTGTTGAATATTATTGTAAATACTTCCTAAAATGATTTGTACCCAGACAACACACTGTTCAATTGAAGTTGGAATTTTTATATACTATAAAATAAAACAAAAACTTATTACAAAAAAAAAAAAGAAGAAGAAGAACAGAGGTGAGCCTCAACATCTGGAGAGCCAGTCAGCTGTCCCATGAATAGTGGCGAGGGCAGCAGGAGTAATGGAGTTGGTCGTGCTATTTATCGGTGGAATGGCTTGCCTCTGGAAGTGGTGGGTGCTTTGACACTGGAGGCTTTTAAGAAGAGGCTGCACAGCTGTATGCCTGGAATGGTAGAGGTCTCTTGCTTGAGGAGGGGGTTGGACTAGAAGACCTCCAAGGTCCCTTCCAGCTCTGTTATTCTGTTCTCAAACGTTCTTCCCAAAGTTTCTAAAACTTTTCACCATTTAAATTCACAGCGGGGCTAATTCTCCTTCTACAGCCAGAGGGCAGCACCCACAATGCTTTGGTTGATCTCAGAAAGCTAACCGGCTCAGACCTGATTACAAGTTGCCCTTGATTTATAGCTCCTCATTTAGTGACCGTTCCAAGCTACGACGACACTGGAAAAAGCGACTTAAGACTGTTTTTCACATTTGCGATTGTTGCAGCATCTCCGTGGTCACCGTGATCAAAATGCGCACGCTTGGCAACGGGTTCCTATTTATGACGGTTGCAATGTCCTGGGGGTCGTGTGATCATCTTTTGCGACCATCTTTTGACGCACGGTCAGTGGGAAAGCTAGAGTCGCTTTTCAAACGTGTTACTAACTTGACAACTGCAGTGGTTCACTTAACAGCTGTGACCAGAAAGGTTGTAAAACCTCCGGGGGTAGGTGGGTGGATGGGGAAGGCTTGTTTTTCGCTCTCCCCAGGCTCCAGAGCCTTTCTAGGAGCCTGGGGAGGGTGAAAACAGTCTTCCCCACCCTCCCGGAGTCCCTCTGGAGTCTGGAAATGGCCCGTGTTAGGATATGATTTGAGCCTAACAGATTGTCCAGGCAATATATGTGTTCTGTGACTTTAAGTTTTAATGCTGCATCATGCTGTAATGCTGAGTCATGCTATAATTAGGTGTAATTTAGCAATGTATTTAAGAAAGGTACTGTAATGTATTCAGTTGATGATAAGCTGCCATTGTGTTATCATCGCGTGCGGGTGTGGGTGGATCTGCTACCATCCGGGGTTTGTGAACCAGAGTGAACCAACTACTGTTTGTTTGGTAAGAAGCTTTTTGGATTTACCCGGTAAAGACTTGGACTGTTTAGAAGACTACGAGATTGTTTATTTTCCACTATAAAGAAAACTTTTGATAACACCAGTTTGTATGTATCTCCTATCTCACTGCTCTCAGCAACATTTCTCTGTGCACTTTACTCTGCTAGCTGTAAACACAGCAACAATATCCTTAACAGACCGGATCAAAAGTCAGGAAATGGGCCATTTCCAACCTCCAGAGGGCCTCCCCGAGGGTGGGGAAGGGCGTTTTTGCCCTCCCTAGGTTCCTAGAAAGCCTCTGGAGCCTGGGGAGGGCAAAAATTGGCCTACCAGGCCCACCGTACCATCACGTGCAAAAAGCAAGGGGAACACAGGGAGGTCGTATGTGCATGCGCGGGGCCCATTGAATTATGGGTGTGGGCACACACACATGCGACCCCCGCCCGCAGTCTCCCCGCTTTTGGCACGCGACGGCAAAAAGGTTCGCCATCACTGTCCTAAACTAATCCAGTCCCCTGAATTCATTTTAACGGTTAAGCTCCAAGAAAGCAAAATCACGGTTTGTGCTAATGGATAGGATGAGATGTTCCCTGACAACGCAGGTCGTGTGAACGCAGAGAAAGATAGGAAAGGGAGGAATCACTGAACTCACCTGTACAAGGATCCAGGAGAAGATGACAGCTACCCAGGGGTTTTCACCAGCTGATGTCTGCTTCGCTGGGCCCAAAACTTTGCCTTTATCACAAGGCCAGGCAGGGCAGAGAGAGAGAGAAAAAAAATGAAATAATCCATTAAGATCAATGGTTGTACTCAGAGGTGGGCTACTGGGGGTTCGGGCGAACCTCTAGCTAAGATTCTGTGCAGTTCGGAGAACCCCCAAATCCGACTCCTAGCTGGCCCCGCCCACCCCACCCCACCACTCCCAGGAGTCCCCACATGGCCCTTTTTGGATGCAGGTAAATGCAGGGTATGCGCGGAGGCTCGGGGAGGGCGAAAAATGGGCCTACCGGAAGTTTGGGAAGGCCAGAAACGGGCCTGTTTCCAGCCTCCAGAGGACTTCCAGAGCCTGGGGAGTCCATTTTCGCCGTCCCAGAGGCTCAAGGAAAGCCTCCGGAGCCCAGGGAGGGCAAACCCCCCCACACACACCGTGGTTCAGGAGGATGACCAGGCCATGCCCACCATAGCCACGCCCACCCAGTAACCGGACAAAGAACCCCTTGCTAAAACTTTTGGAGCCACCCCTGGTTGTACTACAATTCTGTGTTTGGAATAATTTAGACGAACACATGACGGCCGTGGCCAGGGGGGCTTTTTATCAGGTTCACCTGATACGCCAGTTGCGTCGCTTTCTAGATCAGGACTCCCTACGCACAGTCACCCATGCTCTCGTGACTTCCTGCCTGGACTACTGTAACGCTCTCTACATGGGGCTCCCCTTGAGGTGCACCCGGAGGCTCCAACTGGTCCAGAATGCGGCCGCGCGGGGAATTATGGGAGCAACGTGGCGCTCCCACGTGACACCTCTCCTGCGCGAGCTGCACTGGCTCCCGGTGGTCTTCCGGGTGCGCTTCAAGGTGTTAGTGACCACCTTTAAAGCGCTCCATGGCTTAGGACCTGGGTACTTGTGGGACCGCCTTCTGCCGCCAATAGCCTCCCACCGGCCTATACGCTCGCACAGAGAGGGCCTCCTCCGGGTGCCGTCGGCCATACAGTGTCGGCTGGCAACCCCCAGGGGGAGAGCCTTCTCTGTGGCGGCGCCCGCCCTCTGGAATGACCTACCCCCGGAGATACGCAGGATATCAGACCTCCGGACCTTTCATCGGGCCCTTAAAACCCATTTATTCCATCTAGCTGGGCTAGCTTGATCCCATCCTCCGTTTTTAAATTTGAAATTGATTTTAAATTGGGTTGTTTTAATTCTTGGCTGAATAATATTTAATAATTTTTAATTGTTTTTAATTTTTGTATACCATGTTTTATTCTGGCTGTTCATCGCCCTGAGTCCGCAAGGAGAAGGGCAGTTTATAAATTGAAATAATCAATCAATCAATCAATCAATCAATCAATAATTGGGGAAAGACTTTTCAACAGAGCTCCAGAAGATGGTAGCAGAAAGCCTTTTTAATCAGATCTATTCCTTTAGATCAGAGTGTCTTAACATTTGGCAACTTTAAGGTAGGTGGACTTCAACTCCCAGGATTCCTCTGAAGATATGTGGACTTCAACTGGCTGGGGAATTCTGGGAGTTGAAGTCCATCTATCTTAAAATTGCCAAGGTTGAGAAACACTAAGATTTCCAACTTGCAAACCATGTTAAAAGGGTGATAGTTTTAACTAGTTTCCCCCAATTTAGGTATTACCGGCCTCAATTTTAAAAAGTATGATTGCATGTTTTTTTTTAAAAAAAAAAATTGAGATGTCGGGCACTCTCTAAGAACAAAATATTCCTTTCTGCCAAAGAAAGAAAAAAAGAGAAGAAGCACAATTTCAAGAACCTGATGGATTCATAATTATCTAACATAATAACTGAAAACGAACTGAGAGCCTTTATTCTCCGTCAATACGTCCAGTTTTCTTTTTTTTCTTTCCAGGAGTCTCAAAATCCGTGGCCTTGTTTACTCCTTGGAGTGGGGAAAATCTCAAGCCAACTGCATGCTGGCTAAAATTATCCGTCCTTTTGTAGGTCCTCAATAGGTGCCCATCGAGATGAACTGGAATTACAATATAAGGAGGAAAAAAACTTTTTGCCTCCTCTAATGTTCTCAGCGCCATACAGAACTTTACAGAGGTAGTCCTCGATTTACGACCAGGATTGAGCCCAAAATTTCTGTTCTCAAGGGAGACCTTGGTTAAGCGAGCTTTGCCCCATTTTACAAACTTTCTTGACCGCAAGTGTTAAGGGAATCACTGCAGTCGGTAACCTGGTGGTTAAGTGAATCTTGGCTTCTCCATTGGCTTTGTCCGAAGGTCGCAAAAGTGGATCAAGTGACATTCAACAAACCCCCGCCCCCCCTTCCCCCGGGGACACTGTAACCGTCATAAATATGAATCAGTTGCCAAAATCTGAATTTTGTTCACATGATCATGGGGATGCTCAGGGGTGGGTTCTAATTTTTTTTACTATCGGTTCTGTGGGCGTGGCTTATTTTGTGGGTGTGGCTTGATTGCCATGTGACCATTCTTTAGGATTTAGCAGGGGTACTGGTTTACCAGGCTTTTAACTGCTTGCAGAGCTGTACCGGTCTACTCATTTGTTTTTGGAGGCACCGGTCTACCAGCACACTGCCTTTTAACACTGATCAGCTGTAGGGCGGCCCTTTGAAGGCCCGCGGTAAGAGTTTAAACAGGTTTTCCTTATAGCCCATCAGCTGGGACTCAGGAGGCAGCAATAGATTGGGGGTGGGGCAAATAAAAGGTAAGAATAACGCGGGGGAGGGCCTGGGGGGGGGCAGAACTGGTTCGGTGATGTCATAGCGTCACTGCTACCAACTCGGCGGAACCGGGCGAAACCCACCACTGGGGATGCTGCAGCGGCCGTAAATGTGAAATACGGTCATACGTCTTTTTTTCAGTGTGACTTTATAACTTCGGACGGTCACTAAATGAACTGTTGTAAGTTGAAGACCACCTGTATACGTCTATCGTCCTGTTAATAATTTTATTCGGAGAGAAGGGCTAAAAAAAAAAAAAAGCAACCAAATCCACTGTGCAGACAGTCCTGACTTAGAACAGCTCATTTAGTGACCGTTTGAAGTTACTGCACCGTTTGACGTTAACAGCACTGAAAAAAAGTGACTTATGACCGTTTTTCACACTTACGACCATTGCAGCATCTCCCCTAGTCACGTGATCAAAATTCAGACGCTTGGCTCGTATTTATGACGGTTGCAATGTCCCCAGGTCACAGGATCTCCTTTTGCGACCTTTTGACAAGCCGAGTCAATGGGGAAGCCAGATTCACTTAACAACCATGTTACTAACTTAACAATGGCAGTGATTCACTTAACAACAATGAGAAAAGGATTATAAAATGGGGCAAAATTCCAACTCGCTGCTAAGCGAGACCAACAATTAGTCTCGCTTAGCAGCAGAAATGTTGGGCTCCATGGCGGTTATAAGTCAAGGACTTATAACTGTATGTGTATTTTCTTTATTCAATTTTGTAATTCTAAATTCTATAATTTGGTTCGGTGTTTCTGAACTTAGCATTTTAGGATGACGGGACTTCAACTTGATATCTGTTGAATTCTGGAAACTGAACTCCAGACGTATTAAAGTTGCTAAGGTAAAGAAACATTGTCGTAAGTCAAGGACTACCTATAACCAGAGGTGGGCTTCACACAATAATTTAACAACCGGTTCCCCCAGAATCGAATATGTGAGCGTGCCTTGTGCACAAGCGCACTGTGTCAAAAACGTGGCGATTGTATAAGACGGGATAGTGCCAGAACAGATGAGCGGGCCCAGCCATTGGCCGTAACTACCGGTTCATCAAAACCGGCTGAATCCCACCGCTGCCTATAACAATTTTTTTCTAATGATCTCCGCATGGGAAATTGGTTTTTCTTCTTTTGCTTCAGAGCGCCTACACCAAGGGGCTGCAACCTTAAACACTCAAAGAGCCATTTGGACCCGTTTCCCACAGAAAAAAAAGCAAAAAAAAAAACCCAAACCCGGGAGCCACAAAACCTGGGTAGGCGTGGCCAACTCCATATCACTCACTCACATGACACCACCCCCCCCGGCACACCTACCCAGCTGGTCATTAGGGCAGAGAACCAATTGTTAAAAAACACCGGGAACCACGAAACCCTTTTCTCTCTTTCTCTCCCCCCCCCCACTCTGCATCTCTCTATGTCTCTCTCTCTCCTTCTCTCTATGTTCTTCTCTCTCCTCCTCTCTCTGTATCTCTCACTCTGTGTGTATCTATGTCTCTCTCTCCCTCTCTCCCCCACTCTCTCCTCCTCTCTCTCTTCTCCTCTCCCCCTCTCTGTATCTCTCCCCCTCTCTATCTCTCTCTCTGTTTCTATGTGTCTCTTTCTCTCCCCCCCTCTCTGTATCTCTCTATATCTCTCTCCTCCTATCTTCTCTTCTCTCCCCCTCTCTGTATCTCTCTCCCCCCTCCCTCTGTATCTCTCTTTCTCTTTGTATCTATGTCTCTCTCTCTCCCACTCTCCTGTCTGTATCTCTGTCTCTCTCCTCCTCTCTATCTTGTCCTCTCTCACCCTCTCTCCCTCTCTCCCCACTCTGTCTCTTTCTCCTCCTCTCTATCTTTCTCTCCCCCTCTCTGTATATCTATGTCTCTCTCCTCCACTCTCTATGTCTCTCTCTTTCTCCTCTTCCCCTCTCTGTATCTCTCCCCCCTTCTCTGTATCTATGTCTCTCTCTCCCTCTCCCTCTCCCCCCTCTCTATCTCTCAATGTCTCTCTCTCCTCCTATCTTCTCTTCTCTCCCCCTCTCTGTATTTCTCTCTGTATCTCTCTGTATCTATGTCTTTCTCCCTCCCTCCCCCTCTCTATCTCTCTCTCCCCCTCTCCCCCCCTGTATCACTTTCTCTGTATCTATGTCTCTCTCTCCCACTCCCCCGTCTGTATCTCTCTATGTCTCTCTCTCCTCCTCTCTATCTCTCCCCCCTCTGTATCTATGTCTCTCTCCCTCCCTCCCCCTATCTCTCTCTCCCCCTCTCTCCCCCCTCAAGTATCTCTCTCTCTGTATCTATGTCTCTCTCTCCCACTCCCCCAGTCTGTATCTCTCTATGTCTCTCTCTCTCCTCCTCTCTATCTCTCCCCCCCCCCCCCGTATCTATGTCTCTCTCCCACCCCCTCCGTATCTCAGAATTCCAAGGCCAGGCGTGTACTGACCAGGATGGGAGGGTGAGGGGCGGGCCCAGCCAGTGATGGGACAGGGAGCTGCAGCAGAGGACTGAAAGAGCCGCATGCAGGTCCGGAGTCGCGGGTTGCTGACACCCGGTCTACACACTGTATCAATCTTTGCACTGAGTTATATTTTCTTGGTTACCATCACTCCAATACCTATCGGCTCATTTGTGCCATTTAGGTATTTTCTCCCCAGTATTTTACACTTTACGCTCCCTTGCACATTTTGCTCTTTGCCATTTTGAAGCCTATTTCCCTCAGACAAAAGAAAAATGTCCGGAGCTTCGTCACTTCTCCCTTGCTTCAATGCTTCTCTTCTCAGGCCCCGGGAAAACTAGAACTTAGAAATAAAAGTCTGGGTTTTCTTTGAAGAGCCTTTGTTTTCAGAGCGATCGAGCCCCAAAATTTTATGTTGCTAAGTGGAATATTTGTTCAGTGAATTTTGCCCCGCTTTATGACCTTCCTTGCGACGGTTGTTAAGTGAATCGCTGCCAATTATTTAAGTTAATTTAACAGGGCTGTTAAGTGAATCTGGCTTTCTTTGCCAGGACATCGCAAAAAGGGGATTGCGTGACACAGGGACACCGTGACCGTCACAAATATAAGACAGTTGCCAAGCCCCTGGATTTTGATCAAGTGACTGTGGGTAATGCTGCAATGGTCGTAAGTGTGAAAAACGGTCATAAGTCACTTTTTTCAGGGCTGTTTTAACTTTGAACGGACAGTAAATGTACTGTTCTAAGTCAAGAACTACCTGTATTTTATTATTATTTGGCCAAGTGTGGTTAGACACACAAGGAATTTGTGTACAGAAGCATTCGCTGTACTTGCCAAACAATAGAATATAATAAAAATAAGAATACTAAAGCCAATAAAAGAGGAAAGTAAAAAATAATAAAGGACATTAATAATACTATTGCAGCCACACCTTATTGAGTTTACAAACACACATTTTCCCAAAAATAAGACCTATCCCAGGGATCTGCAACCTTACCCATTTCCCACAGAAAAGAAAACACCGGGAGCCACAAAACCCTTCCCGTGCCTGACTATTTCTTAAGCGGCCACAAAACTAGCCTATGTAGTTGAATTAAACGCTTTGTTTTCTTCTGAAGCTTTTCTTTTCTTGGATTTATCCATGGTCGGCCTACTGGAGGTTGAAAATAAATCGCGTGCCGGCGGGTGTCACACATTCGGCAGCTGTGACGCATATTTTGAGTGACAGGGGTGAAAAAGAGCCGCATGAGGCTCCAGAGACACAGGTTGCTGACTCCTGACCTATCCCAACACTGCAACCATCATAAATAGGGAGTCAGAATTTTGATCCCATGACCATGGGGATGCCGGAACGGTCATAAGCATGAAAACTGGTCCGAAGTCACTTTTTTCAGCGTCAGTGTAACTACGAACAGTCACTAAATGAGTTGTTGTACATTGAAGGGTACCTGAATAACAGTTCTTCTATGGAAGGCATAATCCATAAAGGGTTGGACTAACTGAACCATTTTTAATTTACTGTATTTTCCTGCGTATAAGACTACTTTCTAACACACAAAAATCTTCTCAAAAGTCGGGGGTCGTCTTATACGCCGGGTCTCATTCTCCTGTAACCAGGCAGACCAGCCCGAAAGGCTCTGACGAGCCTTCAATGGCTCTGAGAAGGGTCGTATTATACGCTCAGTCGTCTTATACGCCGGAAAATACAGTAATAAGAAAAAACACACGTTATTTAATTCAGTTTTTGTGTGGTCTGAGTGTGGTGGTTTTCTTGCCGACGTTTTATTACCAAACTAGGTAATATTATCAGTGCCCCTTTGACTTTTGCTTCTTGCCCTGGCTATAAATCATGGCTATCAGAAGATGTTCTCCAGGCAATAGGATGAGAGAGGAAAAATCCTTTTTAAGTAGAGGCCCACAAATGTGGAACCATTTTTCTGATCCACTAAGCCCAACTTCCCAATTCCAGCGAAAGGATTTTGATTTATCAAAGGGTGGTGGGTTTTTTTGTCATTTCTATCTGACAGTTCTGTGGCTTTATAACTCTTTGTTTTTATTGTAATAGGAAACCGAAGAGACGATGTATGTTCTTTATTATGGTGCATTTATATTCCCGTAAACTTCTTAGGAATTTGGCAGGTCTGAAGGGCAGAAGTTTTTATTTATTAAAACTGTAATTCCAACCTCTCTCTGGGTAGCCATGCGATCTGCAGATTCTTGACTTTTTCAATGCCATCCTTGGGCGTACCTCGCCCGCCTTCCTGGCCCTTTGCTAGAAAAATATGTTCCTGGTAAGATAATAAGTTTCTATAAAGCAGGCAAGAGGCCGAGAGAAATCCCAAATCCTCACGAGGGCAATACAATATTAGGGTCAATCCAGACATCATAAAATAATGAGGAAATAAATTCTCTAACTGCATCTGGTGATATTGCTACGGCCGCCGTAACAAAGCAGAGAGAAATTTGCGCTGGGGAAAATGTTCAAAGAGATGTATATGTTTCCCTCTTTTTTTAAAATTATATATGGCAGGCTTATGAAGGAGATCAGTTTCATCCACTACTGGGCAGGATAGAAATGGTTTCCCTCAACTAATGTTCCAATTCTTCTTTCCACTCATAAAGTAAAACATAAAATTTCCTTGGGGTTGAGCTCAATAGTGGAGTTTTCACACTGCAACAAATTGGATGCCCTTGACTTCTTTTGCAAGGATTTGTTCAACTTCTCCGTCGCTTGTAACCATGGCTTTCTGAGTGGTGCCCCATCCATCAACTCGCCTGGCCCGGCCTAGCTTTTTCAAGAGGAGCCTGGCTGCCTGAGGGAATCGTCTCTCATCCAAACGCCACGTTATTCTTGAAGTCAGAAACCCCCATCTCACGTGTCACTCATCAATCAACATTTCTCGCTGGGCTCATGTGTTGTGGCTTGATGTGAATGTACCACAATTAGCACTCCCCACCCCCCACACACAACTTTTTAAATATTTATTTACTGTATGACATTGAAGACATGGATAGAAGCGGTGAAGACTTATAGAAAGTAAAAATCTGGAGAAAGAACGTAATAGAATGATACACAGAAGCTGGAGATATGTGGTCAATTTTGTAAGGCATAAGAAATTCAAGAAGTCAATACAGGTAAGTCCTCGCCTTACAACCATTCGAAGTTACAATGGCCCTGAAAAATGCGAATTACGTCCATTTTTCACACTTACCACCGTTGCAGCATCCCCACGGTGACGTGATCAAAATTCAGACGCTTGGCAGACGCATAGTAAATTCATATTTTCAATGTCCGGGGCTCATGACGGCTGTAGCCAGGGGGGCTTTCTATCAGGTCCGCCTGATCTCCCAGCTGTGTCCCTTTCTGGATCGGGATGCCTTGCGCACGGTCACTCACGCCCTCATCACTTCCCGTCTGGACTATTGTAACGCTCTCTACATGGGGCTCCCCTTGAGGAGCACCCGGAGGCTCCAACTGGTCCAGAATGCGGCCGCGCGAGTGATAATGGGGGCGACTCGCCACTCCCATGTAACACCTCTCTTGCGCGATCTACACTGGTTCCCACTGGTCTTCTGGGTGCGTTTCAAGGTGTTGGTTACCACCTGCTCCATGGTTTAGGGCCTGGATATCTACAGGACCGCTTTCTGCCACCGACTGCCTCCCACCGACCGATACGCTCCCACAGAGAGGGCCCCCTCAGAGTGCCATCAGCCAAACAATGTCGACCAGCGACCCCCAGGGGGAGAGCCTTCTCTGTGGGGGTTCCTGCCCTCTGGAATGAATTGCCCCCGGATATTCGAACCTCCGCGCCTTCCATCATGCTCTGAAGACCCATAATTCAGCAAGCCGGTCTGATGGGATAGTGGTTTTAATTGGGTTTTAAATGGTTTTAAAATGGTTTTAGTGGGAGTTTTAAATGCGGCCAATAATGATTGAATTATTTTAAATGATTTTGAATTTTGTCTTGTTATTGGTTTTAATCTGGCTGTACACCGCCCTGAGTCCTTCAGGAGAATGGCAGTATAAAAGTATTATATATGTGTGTGTGTGTGTGTGTGTGTGTGTGTGTGTAGGTCTTTGGTTATTCGGGTCTTCTCCCGCGCAAAATTGGCAGTATCTTGGCGATGTTTCGACGAAGTCTCATTCGTCATCTTCAGGCTGGTGTTCTCGGCTTTGTGCTTCCGGGAGCTGGAAGCCCTTTGCTCCTGGAAGCACGAAGCCAAGAACACCAGCCTGAAGATGACGAATGAGACTTTGTCGAAACGTCGCCAAGATACTTCCAATTCTACGCGGGAGAAGACCCGAATAACCAAAGACCTACATACAAACACCCGCGAAAACCTCAGAAAACAAATATATATATATATATATAAAGTGACCCCCTTTTGTGAATTTCTGTCAAGCAAAGGTAGCACAGCAGTTCCAAGAAGTTTCCACACCCTTTTGTACCACTCAGGTGACCCTGAGGACACAGATAAACCTCCAAGTGGCCTCAACGACTCTCTAAAAAGAATGCAAATGACCAGCTTTGCCTGCAAGGAATACAAATCCTTCCGCTTTCCACCATTCAGTTAGAGCCGAAGAAGCTCCTTGGATGAGGAGCGAAACGTCTTCAACGAAAAACCAGAAAGTCCAGTTGCCTCTTGCAAAAAATACCTTTGGGAGTTTGGCAAAAGTTTAACCTAGCTCATCCTTTAGGGCCTACTGATTTCACAACCCTTATGATCAGGAGCGGGTTCCCCTTACCTTCGCTACCGGTTTGCAACAGGAGTGCTCACCCACAGCACTTCTGTGTATGCGCAGAGTGTCCGTGATGACGTCCGGACAGGTGGGCGGAGCCTCCTGCCACCGCCAATACCAGTTCGCAAGATCCAGAGCAAATCGATCTACTTACGATGTGATGGAGTCCAAGCTTTCTTGAGTGACAGACAAAAGGCTGCTTTTTTAGAGCAGGGGTCTCCAATCCTGGCACCTTTAAGATTTGTGGACTTCAACTCCCAGAATTCCTCAGCCAGCCTGGCTGAGGAATTCTGGGAGTTGAAGTCCACAAGTCTTAAAGGTGCCAGGTTTGGAGGAGTCTTAGTCTTAAGTCTTAACTTTATTGTCACTTTGAATATACGCCAACTGGCATACATTAAAATGAAATTCCGTTGCATCCAGCTCTCAAAGGGTCACCCCTTCCAATATACACCACACAAATACGACAAAAGAAATAAAGGTTGCTATGTCCTTCTCTTGTTACTCACCAAAGAGGTCATCTTTGGCCAAAGCGTAAAGGATCCGGGAGGCCCCAATGAGGTTGCTCATGGCGGCTGAGAGGGTGGAAAAGTAGACCCCGATGATGACAAACGGGGGCCAGATATTGATGTCCTTCAAAAAGCTGTAGTCCCGCTGGAGAAGAAACCTAGAGAAAGAAGAATGTTGGTAGAAGAACGTTGCGTGATGAAGTCATGGAGACAACACCTGATTGCTAATTTGTACTCTATGACTGTCATTAAGTGTTGTACCTTATGATTCTTGAGGAACGTATCTTTTCTTTTATGTACACTGAGAGTATATGCACCAAAGACAAATTCCTTGTGTGTCCAATCACACTTGGCCAATAAAGAATTCTATTCTTCTGTTCTGTTCTGTTCTGTTCTGATTTGTTCCCTATGACTATCATTAAGTGTTGTACCTTATGATTCTTGATGAACGTATCTTTTCTTTTATGTACACTGGGAGCGTATGCACTAAAGACAAATCCCTTGTGTGTCCAATCACACTTGGCCAATAAAGAATTCTATTCTATTCTGATTATGATAATGTCCGTAATCTTGAAGTGATTACAGTATATTTGAGGCATAACTCCCTGGGTTTGTAAAAACTAGGGCCATCAGTTAAAAAAAATATCTCTGCTAAGATACAACAGGTAGTCCTCAATTTATGTCCATAATTGAGCCCAAAAATTCTGTTCCTATGCGAGGCGTTTATTAAGTCTGAGTGGCGTAGGAGGCTAATGCCTCCTACTAAGGCAGTCGTTAACATCCAGCTGCCTGCAATTACTGCAAGTTCAATCCTAGCCAGGCTCAAGGTCGACTCAGCCTTCCATCCTTTCTAAGGGGGGTAAATTGAGGACCCAGTTTGTGGGGGCAATAAGCTGACTTTGTATAAATATACAAAAGTATGAAGGCTGTTGCTTAACGCACTGTAAGCCGCCCTGAGTCTCCAGAGAAGGGCGGCATATAAATCAAATTAAAAAAAAAAAGTCACTATTGCCCCATTTTTCTGACCCTTCTAGCTATGGTTGTTAAGTGAATCTGGCTTTCCCACTGCTGGTCAAAAGGTCGGAAAAGGGGATCCCATGACTTTGGGACAGTGCAATTGCCATAAACACAAGGCAGTTGCCAAGATCCCATGACTACAGGGACGTTGTGACGGTTAAAAGTATGAAAAATGGCCAGAAGTCACCTTTTTCAGTGCCGTCGTAAAACGGCCATTAAATAAACCGTTCCAAGTCGAGGATTGCCTCGTGTACCCCTTCTGAGTGTTTGCATGTTAAACTGGAGTGAGGCTTTCCTTGTGGGGTTGTGACTGCCATGGTGACTTTTTTGACTCCCTCGGAGGCCCCTGAACCGTTTTCATTTCGAAAGTTCTAAGTGACACATAAAGTTAAGATCATTGTAATACAATGAAAGAAGAGAAGAAAGCTGAAGAAACTACTACATCATAAGATTCAAGGTGCTGGTGATGACCTATAAAGCCCTACATGGCTTAGGTCCAGTGTTGTGGCCCCGTCCGCTGAGCCTATCCCATTGGAGGAAGGAAGCTCTGAGCAGGAGGAAGAGGAGCCAGCCAGATCTCCCAGCCCCCCCCCCCCTCTGGCACCGTCTCAGGTGCCAGCTGAAAGAGAGCCAAGTAGTGGGGAAACAGGTGTCTCAGATGAGAGTGAGGGAGAGACGTCATTCCTGGACGCACGCCAAAGAAGGCGAGAGAAAAGTTTACTGCAGCTGCGGCGACGTATGAGGAAATAGACCTGAGTCACTGGATTGGAGTCACAGGATCAATGAGTCACTGGACCACACCTACAGCCTATATAAGACAGAACGGTGGGTCAGGATTTTTGTGACGAACAAACAAAACAACATAGCAACCTCGTAGTCTTGGAAGCTAAATGAACGGCAAAGCTACGTAGGTGATTTTCTGTTTGTGTAAATTAATAAAGGCCTTGGCAGACGGTGTGCATATCGCTGCCAAGTTTGAGATAAGAACTGTGGAGTGTGCCAAGTGATTCTTAACCCTCGACTGGCTGTGTTTTTGTGGGTCTCTGAAGGGGGGGACAGATCATCCCAGGATAATTGGCGGACCGCCTACAGCCAGCTACGATATCCCATTGCCCGGTTCGCGCCCATAGAGAGGGCTTGCTCAGGGTGCCGTCGGCTAGACAGTGTCGGCTGGCAGCCCCCAGGGGTAGAGCCCTCTCTGTGGGTGTTCCCACCCTCTGGAATCAACTCCCCTTGGTGCCTGAACTTCGCATCTTCTGCCGCGAATTAAAAACTTGGCTTTTCAAATTTCCCGACCTGGACTGAGGGGATTTTAAGAGTTAAATTTTAAATTTTATTAGATTTTAGATTTTAACTTTGTACTCTGGCTTGTGTTTTTATTATTGTGAGCTGCCCTGAGTCCACTGGGAGATAGGGCAGCATATAAGCCAAATATAATAAAATAAATAAATAAACAAATAAATAAATAACATAAGGATAAAGAGACCCCGGTATAGACACCAAAGCGCACCTCAAAACCAGGTCATCGTATATAAATACACAGACACAGGGGTGGCCTGCTGGGGGTTTGAAGGGGTTCGGGAGAACCTCGAGCTAAGAACCTCTAGCAGTTCGGAGAACCCCCAAATGGCCCCGCCCTCCCAGGAGCCCATTTTGGGATGCAGGTAAGTGCAGGGCATGCATGGAGGTTTGGGAGGATGAAAAACGGGCCTACCGGAAGTTCGGGAAGGCCAGAAATGGGTCCGTTTCTGGCCTCCAGAGGGCGTCTGGAGCCTGGGGAGGCCGTTTTCGCCTTCCTGGAGGCCTGAGGAAAGCCTCCGGAGCCCGGGGAGGTCAAATACACCCTCCCACCCTGCCATGGTGCAGGAGGCTGACTAGGCCACGCCCACCCAGCAATCGTGCAGAGAAGCCCTTGCTAAAATTTTCGAACTCCACTCCTGCACAAACACAGACGAGGCAACTCTTGTACAACTATCTTGCTCTCAGTGATACACAATTTGAGAAAGAATTCCCAGTGGGAGGAAATTTAATAAACAATAAAATAAGCAGCCTTAGGCATGAAAGCTGGCTAGGTGATTCTGGGCCAATCACTAGGCGACTGTATGTTCTAGTCCAGTGATGGCTAACCTTTTTGCCATCGCGTGCCAAAAGTGGGAAGAGTGCGGTGGGGTCACACGTGCCCACATCCATAATTCTATGTGCCCCGCCCCCCCGTGCTCTCCCCACTTTTGGCACATGATAGCACAGTAGGCCTATTTTTTGCTCTCCCCAGGCTCCAGAGCCTTTCTAGGAGCCTGGGGAGGGCAAAAATGGCCTTCCCCAACCCCCAGAGGCTCTCCGGAGGCCGGAAACAGTGTGTTTACGGATTTCTGGTATGCCCAGAAGGCTGGAAAATCAGCTGGCTGGCGCACGCATGCGTGCCGGAGCTGAGCTCACGTGCCCACCGATATGGCTCTGTGGCACCCGTGCCATAGGTTCGCCATCACGGTTCTAGTCCTTCCTTTGGCTCAAAAGGCAGCTGGGTGACTTTAGGCCAATCGCCAGGAGATGGTGAGTTCTAGTTCTGCCTTAGGCATCAAAGTCAGCTTGGCGACGTCAGGAGACGGCTTTCCCTCAGGCCAATCCATTTTACAGAGTTGTTGTGGGAAAAATGTGAGGAGGAAGAAGTATGTCCTCAACGAGTTACTTATAAAGTAATAAAGGAGGTATAAAACATCTAATAAATAAATAGACAGCAACGCAGCCCAGGTGGTGAGAAAACGGAGAAGAAACATTTCGTATCCTTCAGAGAGAATCCCATCTTAATTCGCTCACTATAAAATGGGTGGCTATTTTTGCAGTTTTCAATATTCTATATTTATTCCCAATTCAAGCCTTAAAGAGACTTTACGGGGTGGTCCTTGACGTGACCATTCAAAGCTACCACGGCACTGAAAAAAAAGTGACTTACGACTGTTTTTCGCACTTACGACCGTTGCAGCGTCCCCACGGTCACGTGATCAAAATTCAGACGCTTGGCAACTGACTGGTATTTATGACGGTTGCAGTGGGGGTCATTTGATCCCCTTCTGACAAGCAAAAACAATCGGGAAGCCAGATTCTGTTAAGTTAATGATGTTAGCGGCGTTAACCATCATGTGACTCACTTATCAAGACTGTGGTGATTCACTTAACAACTCTGGATAGAAAGTTCATAAAATGGAACAAAGCACGCTTAACCGTCATGCTCAGCAATGGAAATTAGGGGTTGAATTGAGGTCGTAAATTAAGAACCATCCATATTGGATTCTTGCTTTCGGGCCTTGTCCTCTTTCCAGAGATTGTGGTCCTGCCACACTGTCACACCTGCAGAAGACGGTAACGCTACCAACACAAAGGCAGCCGCCTCTACACCTTCCCCGTCGCAAAAATTCTGTCAAATCAATCATTGACGACTTTGTAATCACTTCCCCCCCATTTTACGAGACAGCAGCTGATGGAAGGCCGGTGCGTTGAAAAGCCAGACGGGTAAAATTCAATAAAGCAACTAAAAAGAGAAGATACCGAACTTTCGCTAACACATCAAACTATACAAATGGCTGGGATTTAATTGGATTTTAACAAGAGGCAGTGAACAGGTGGGAGATAAATTTGCATGGGCTATCAAAGCTGCTGTCTTTTTGGCAATTAATACCTAATTAGCCTTAAAATTGATCACCTCGCTGAGAAGTGCAGAGGATTGGATGGTCTGGGGGCTTCAGGGGACCATTTTGGAGGTTTGGGGACCAGATAGTGGCCTTCTGTCTAACTCTGAACAGGTGCATGGAAAGGCTGCAGAGCTCCTGGCTGGAAACCATGAGCCTCCAAGGACATGAGCGATACGTTCTGCACAGTGGTGAAATCTAAATTTCTTTACTACCAATTCTGTGGGCGTGGCTTGGTGGGCATGGTGCAGTTTGGTGAATGTGGCTTGGTGGGTGTGGCAGGGGAACGATACTGCAAAATCCCCATTCTCTCACCACTACTAGGGGAAGAATATTGCAAAATCTCCATTCCCATCCCACTCTGGGGCCAGCCAGAGGGGGTATTTGCCGGTTCTCCGAACTACTCAAAATTTCCGCTACCGGTTCTCCAAACTACTCAAAATTTCCACATCTGGTTCTCCGAACTACTCAAAATTTCTGCTACCAGTTCTCCGAACTACTCAAAATTTCCGTTACTGGTTCTCCAAACTACTCAAAATTTCCGTTACCAGTTCTCCGAACTACTCAAAATTTCCATATCTGGTTCTCCGAACTACTCAAAATTTCTGCTACCAGTTCTCCGGACTACTCATAATTTCCATATCTGGTTCTCCGAACTACTCAAAATTTCTGCTACCAGTTCTCCGGACTACTCATAATTTCTGCTACTGTTCTCCGAACTGCTCAACATTTCCGTTACCGGTTCTTCGAACTACTCAAAATTTCCGCTACCGGTTCTTCGAACTACTCAAAATTTCCGCTACCGGTTCTCCGAACTACTCAAAATTTCCGCTACCGGTTCTCCGAACTACTCAAAATTTCCGCTACCGGTTCTCCAGAACCTGTCAGAACCTGCTGGATTTCCCCCTGGTTCTGCAGCCTTCAACTCACGGTCCAGGCTGGGAAAATCTCCTTGGGCCTGCAGCCCTGCCATTCGAATGTGGGGTCTAGAGCAGAGTTTCCTCAACCTCACAACTTATTCCAAGTGTGGTAAGACCATTCTTGGAATACTGCATCCAGTTTTGGTGGCCACAATATAAAAAAGATGTTGAGACTCTAGAACCGTGATGGCGAACCTATAGCATGCATGCCCAAAGTGGCACATGAAGCCATGTCATACGGTATGCATGGCTTTGCCTGTTTGCCTTCTGGCGCACATGCGCACAACTATCAGCTGTCCTTCACATGCGCAGCACTGCCGAAAACTGGTGTGCGCATGCACGCTGGCCAGCTGATTGGTGCACATGCATGCTGCAATCTGGAAGTATGGCTTTTCTGGAGTGCGGCCCCGACAAGCGGTTTCCATGTGAACTTTTCGGCACTTGGTTTCGAAAAGGTTTGCCCTCAATGCTCTAGAAAGAATGCAGAGAAGAGCAACCAAGATGATTAAGGGGCTGGAGGCTAAAACACATAAAGAATAGTTACTGGAATTGGGTAGGTCTAGTTTAATGAAAAGAAGGGCTAGGGATGACATGATAGAAATATTCCAATATTTGAGGGGCTGCCCCAAAAAAGAGGGAGTCAAGCTATTCTCCAAAGCACCTGAAAGCAGGACAAGAAGCAATGGGTGGAAACTCATCCAGGAGAGAAGCAACTTAGAACTAAGGAGAAATTTCCTGACAGAACAATTGATCAGAGGAATGAGTTGCTTCCAGAAGTGGTGGGTACTCCAACACTGGAGGTTTTTAAGAAGAGATTGGACAATCGTTTGTCTGAAATGGTATAGGGCAGTGATGGCTAACCTTTTTGCCATCGTGTGCCAAAAGCGGGGGTCACACGCACGCATGCCCACATCCATAATTCTATGCACTCCGCCGCCCCCCCCCCCCGTGCTCCCCCTTCTTTTGCCACACGATGACACGGTGGGCCCGGTAGGCCCGTTTTTTGCTCGACCCAGGCTCCAGAGCCTTTCTAGGAGCCTGGGGAGGGTGAAAACAGCCTTCCTCACCCCTACCAGAGGCCCTCTGGAGGCCGGAAACAGTGTGTTTCCTGACTTCGGGTGGGCCCAGAAGATCCGAAAATCAGCTGGCCGGCACACGCATGGATGCCGGAGCTGAGCTCATGTGCCCACCGATATGGCTCCACGTGCCACCTGTGGTACCCGTGCCATAGGTTCGCCATCAGGGTATAGAGCAGGAGGCTGGACTAGAAGATCTCCAAAGTCTCTTCCAACTCTAATTTCTAACTAATTTGAAGATCTGTGGCCTACAACTCCTCAGCCACCAGGACCACCAAAAACGGAACCTACACCCAGCCAAACTGGAAGGGCAACTTATTCTATAGAAACGGGGAGCAAATCCCACATTCTCTCACACTGATGCTGTTGCCTAGTTGGGTAACAAAATGTCTACAAGCAACCAGCAAGTTCAGAGAGCGCCAAGAACTCCACAGTTCAACCCTGAGCAGTATCTATTCTCTTCTACAGTTGTCCTTGACTTAAAACCATTTGTTTAGTAACTGAAGTTACAATGGCACTGAAAAAAAGTGAATTGAACTTATGACCATTTCGATATCTCCATGGTCACATGATCAAAATTCAGGCCCTTCACAACCGGCATGCATGTACAACAGTTGTAAGTAACTCTTCAAGTTGCCACCATGCTGGCCAGGGAATTCTGGGAATTGAAGTCCACACAACTCTCCAAGTTGCCACCATGCTGGCCAGGGAATTCTGGGAATTGAAGTCCACACAATTCTTCAAGTTGCCACCATGCTGGCCAAGGACTTCTGGGAACTGAAGTCCACACAACTCTCCAAGTTGCCACCATGCTGGCCAAGGACTTCTGGGAACTGAAGTCCACACAATTCTTCAAGTTGCCACCATGCTGCCCAGGGAATTCTGGGAATTGAAGTCCACACAACTCTTCAAGTTGCCACCATGCTGGCCAAGGACTTCTGGGAATTGAAGTCCACACAACTCTTCAAGTTGCCACCATGCTGGCCAAGGACTTCTGGGAACTGAAGTCCACACAATTCTTCAAGTTGCCACCATGCTGCCCAGGGAATTCTGGGAAATGAAATCCACACAACTCTTCAAGTTGACACCATGCTGGCCAGGGTCTTCTGGGAACTGAAGTCCACACAACTCTCCAAGTTGCCACCATGCTGGCCAAGGACTTCTGGGAACTGAAGTCCACACAATTCTTCAAGTTGCCACCATGCTGCCCAGGGAATTCTGGGAATTGAAGTCCACACAACTCTTCAAGTTGCCACCATGCTGGCCAAGGACTTCTGGGAACTGAAGTCCACACAACTCTCCAAGTTGCCACCATGCTGGCCAAGGACTTCTGGGAACTGAAGTCCACACAATTCTTCAAGTTGCCACCATGCTGCCCAGGGAATTCTGGGAATTGAAGTCCACACAACTCTTCAAGTTGCCACCATGCTGGCCAAGGACTTCTGGGAATTGAAGTCCACACAACTCTTCAAGTTGCCACCATGCTGGCCAAGGACTTCTGGGAACTGAAGTCCACACAATTCTTCAAGTTGCCACCATGCTGCCCAGGGAATTCTGGGAATTGAAGTCCACACAACTCTTCAAGTTGCCACCATGCTGGCCAGGGTCTTCTGGGAAATGAAATCCACACAACTCTTCAAGTTGACACCATGCTGGCCAAGGACTTCTGGGAACTGAAGTCCACACAATTCTTCAAGTTGCCACCATGCTGCCCAGGGAATTCTGGGAATTGAAGTCCACACAACTCTTCAAGTTGCCACCATGCTGGCCAAGGACTTCTGGGAATTGAAGTCCACACAACTCTTCAAGTTGCCACCATGCTGGCCAAGGACTTCTGGGAACTGAAGTCCACACAATTCTTCAAGTTGCCACCATGCTGGCCAAGGACTTCTGGGAACTGAAGTCCACACAATTCTTCAAGTTGCCACCATGCTGCCCAGGGAATTCTGGGAATTGAAGTCCACACAACTCTTCAAGTTGCCACCATGCTGCCCAGGGAATTCTGGGAATTGAAGTCCACACAACTCTTCAAGTTGCCACCATGCTGGCCAAGGACTTCTGGGAACTGAAGTCCACACAATTCTTCAAGTTGCCACCATGCTGCCCAGGGAATTCTGGGAATTGAAGTCCACACAACTCTTCAAGTTGCCACCATGCTGGCCAGGGTCTTCTGGGAAATGAAATCCACACAACTCTTCAAGTTGACACCATGCTGGCCAGGGAATTCTGGGAAATGAAATCCACACAACTCTTCAAGTTGACACCATGCTGGCCAAGGACTTCTGGGAACTGAAGTCCACACAATTCTTCAAGTTGCCACCATGCTGCCCAGGGAATTCTGGGAATTGAAGTCCACACAACTCTTCAAGTTGCCACCATGCTGGCCAAGGACTTCTGGGAATTGAAGTCCACACAACTCTTCAAGTTGCCACCATGCTGGCCAAGGACTTCTGGGAACTGAAGTCCACACAACTCTCCAAGTTGCCACCATGCTGGCCAAGGACTTCTGGGAACTGAAGTCCACACAATTCTTCAAGTTGCCACCATGCTGCCCAGGGAATTCTGGGAATTGAAGTCCACACAACTCTTCAAGTTGCCACCATGCTGCCCAGGGAATTCTGGGAATTGAAGTCCACACAACTCTTCAAGTTGCCACCATGCTGGCCAAGGACTTCTGGGAACTGAAGTCCACACAATTCTTCAAGTTGCCACCATGCTGCCCAGGGAATTCTGGGAATTGAAGTCCACACAACTCTTCAAGTTGCCACCATGCTGGCCAGGGTCTTCTGGGAAATGAAATCCACACAACTCTTCAAGTTGACACCATGCTGGCCAAGGACTTCTGGGAACTGAAGTCCACACAATTCTTCAAGTTGCCACCATGCTGCCCAGGGAATTCTGGGAATTGAAGTCCACACAACTCTTCAAGTTGCCACCATGCTGGCCAAGGACTTCTGGGAATTGAAGTCCACACAACTCTTCAAGTTGCCACCATGCTGGCCAAGGACTTCTGGGAACTGAAGTCCACACAATTCTTCAAGTTGCCACCATGCTGCCCAGGGAATTCTGGGAATTGAAGTCCACACAACTCTTCAAGTTGCCACCATACTGGCCAGGGTCTTCTGGGAAATGAAATCCACACAACTCTTCAAGTTGACACCATGCTGGCCAGGGTCTTCTGGGAATTGAAGTCCACACAACTCTTCAAGTTGCCACCATGCTAGCCAAGGACGTCTGGGAATTGAAGTCCACACATCTTCAAAACTTCCCAAGATTGAGAAACAGTGCAAGAAACTTTGAAGCATACCTGACCTTTGAAAATCAGCTCATGCTGATGTGAGGCTGGGTGGAGAAAGAAGAACAAAAGGGGCAGCCGAGGGGCCTATTAAGCATTTCAGAGTGGGGGAGGGAGAAATGGCCAAGGCTGGAGGGGTGGGGGGAGGAGGGCTGGGTTGCGCAGCATGTCAGGCAAGGGTTTGTGAGCGGTCTTGTCCCCTGTCATTATGAGCGATGGCCATGCATTAAGGTATTAGAACATGACAGCTATAATTCTAACCAATTCCTGCTGGCTGGCTCAGCCTCGCACGATTTATAGCAGCACTTTGCAGAGCAGAAAATTAACAAGCCATGCGCTCCGAGAACAAGGCAGGCAGGCAGGCGTGCTCTCTCCCCCAGACCCCCACCCAGGCACACACATACACACAGAGGGAGGGAGAGAGAGAGAAAAAAAGAAAGAGAGAGAGAGAAAGAGAGATGCAAACACATTTTATCCAAAGTCTGATTTGTAGATTGGCAACTTGGCACGCACAATCTTTTATCCAAATCCTGTTTTGCAAAACGCCGCTGGACTGGAGATGTGGGACACACACACACACCCCTCTCTGCCCCAAGGAAAGGCCAGGCGTGCATCTTTCTGGTTGTCTGGGACAGGCAAATATGTTGGAAATGTGTGTGTGGGGGGGGCATGTATAGAACAGAAAAGAGCTCTTGGAGATCTTCTTGTCCAACCCCCTGCTCCAGCAGGAAATCTTATACCGTTCCAGATATTTGGATGCTCAGTTTCTTCTTAAAAGCTTCCAGTGATGGAGCACTCTTAGGAAGTTTCTCCTTAATTCCAAGTTGCTTCTCCCCTTGATTGGTTTCCACCCACTGCTTCTTGTCCTGTCTTCAGGTACTATAGAGAATAGGTTGCCCCCCCCCCTCCTGTTTGTGGCAGGCCCTCAAATACTGGAGGCCTTGGTGGCGCAGCAGACTAAAGTGCTGTTAAGTAGCACCAGCTGCCTTGCAATTACTGTGAGTTGGAATCTCACCAGGCTCAAGCTTGACTCAGCCTTCCATCCTTCCGAGGTAGGTAAAATGAGGACCCAGATTGTGGGGGCAATAAGCTGACTTTGTATAAAACAGAAAACCACTTTGGGAGGGGAGGGGGGGGGCGAAAGCCCTACTAAGCAGGTTTATACAAAAGTATGAAGGCTTTTGCTTAATGCATTGTGAGATTCCCTGAGTCTCCGGAGAAGGGTGGCATCTAAATCGAACTACCGTATTTTCCGGCGTATAAGACGACTGGGCGTATAAGACGACCCTCCTCAGAGCCATTTAAGGCTCGTCAGAGCCTTATGGGCTGGTCTGCCTGGTTACAGGAGAATGAGACCCGGCGTATAAGACGACCCCCGACTTTTGAGAAGATTTTTGTATGTTAGAAAGTAGTCTTATACGCAGGAAAATACAGTAATAATAATAATAATCATGTCCCCTCCCAGTCCTTCTTTTCTCTAGACTAGCCATACCCAATTCCTGCCACCATTCTTCATATGATTTAGTATCCAGGGTCTTCTTAGTTGTTTATAATTTTACCATTGATTAAACTGCTTATGATTGATTAAAATTGGGGTGCTTGGCAACTGACTCGTATTTAGAGCAGTATAGAACAGAGCTGGATGGGACCTTGGAGATCTTCTAGTCCAGCCAAGTGGCTGCCCAGCAGTCTTTTCTTAAAAACCTCTAGCGATGGAGCACCCACAACTTCCAGTGGCAAGCTGTTCCGCTGGTGAATTGTTCTCAGTGTTAGGAGGATTCTCCTTAGTTCTAGGTTGCTTCCCTTCTTAATTCGTTTCCATCCGTTGTTTCGTATGTTTGTGTGTTGGCGGTGGAATCAATGAGGAGCCTTGGTGGTGCAGCGGACTAAAGTGCTGTTAAAGTTGCACTTAGCTGCCAGTTGCCTGTAATTACTGCAAGTTCGAATCTCACTAGGCTCAAGGTTGACTCAGCCTTCCATCCTTCTGAGGTAGGTAAAATGAGGACCCGGATTGTGGGGGCAATAAGCTGACTTTGTATGAAAAAGAACACCGATTAGGGGGGCCCGAAAGCTCTACTAAGCAGGTATATACAAAAGTATGAAGGTTATTGCTTAACGCATTGTAAGCCGCCCTGAGTCTCCGGAGAAGGGCGGCATATAAATCGAACCAATCAATCAATCAATCAATCAATCATCAGGGTGCCAAGTAACACCCCTAACAGAAGAAAACTCTGAGGCTTAAGTTTCCTCACAGTTCCATTTTATTAGAGATGTCATATTGGCACATCTGGGAAAACCCGAATCTGAAAGTTTCCAGGTTTTCCCCACCCAAAGGAAAGTCCAAGTCCCTGCCCAATAACCACACATCCATCACATGGTCTAATCCTAGCACCGTCCCAACTGAAGACACCCACCTCCCAGTTCCAGCCCTCCAGGTGCAAGATGGCAAGATGTCCTTGACTCTTTCAGAAAGGAATGTTATTATGGCTACAGCTCACCCTGGTTTTATACAATCCCCCCTCCCAGTTTCCCACGGTAGGAAATGTGGCAGGCCTGAAGGCCCAATGCAAAAGATGGCTTGAAATAACTTTGAGGAAACTCAAGCCTGGATAGCTCAGCAGACTAAAAAGCATTGTGATTAACACCAGCTGTCTGCAATTACTGTAAGTTTGAATCTCACCAGGCTCAAGGTTGACTCAGCCTTCCATCCTTTCTAAGGCAGGTAAATTGAGGACCCAGTTTGTGGGGGCAATAAGCTGACTTTGTATAAATATATACAAAAGTATGAAGGCTATTGCTTAACACATTGTGAGCCGCCCTGAGTCTCCGGAGAAGAGTGGCATATAAATCAAATCAAATCAAATCAAATCAAATAAATAAATAAATAAATAAGAGCCTCAGATAGCTCAACAGGCTAGATAGCCTATTATTAACATTCAGCTGTCTGCAATTATTGCAAGTTCGAGGCTCAAGGTTGACTCAGCCTTCCATCCTTTCTAAGGTGGGTCAATTGAGGACCCAGTTTGTGGGGGCAATAAGCTGACTTTGTATAAAATATACAAAAGTATGAAGGCTATTGCTTAACGCATTGTAAGCTGCCCTGATTAAAAACAAAACAAAATAAAAGACTCCCAGAATTCTCCAGCCAGCCATGCATCATCACACAAGGCCGCAACTGATATAACAAAGTTCTTGCTTTACAACAGTTCATTTAGTGACCGTTTCAAGTTACAAAGGCACTGAAAAAAGTGACATGACTATTTTTCATACGGTAGCTTTCCCACAGTCACGTGATCAAAATTCAGGCACTTGTCAACTGGTTCATATTTTATGATGATTGAGCCTCTCTGGATTCCCTTTTGCGACCTTCTGACAAGCAAAGTCAATGAGGAAGCCAGGTTCACTTAACAACCGTATTACTACAGGTAGTCCTCAACATACAACCAAATTTTTTTTTTTAATTTGATTTATATGCCGCCCTTCTCCGGAGACTCAGGGCGGCTTACAATGCATTAAGCAATAGCCTTCATACTTTTGTATATTTATACAAAGTCAGCTTATTGCCCCCACAAACTGGGTCCTCAATTTACCCACCTTAGAAAGGATGGAAGGCTGAGTCGACCTTGAGCCTGGCTGGGATTGAACTCACCAGTAATTGCAGCAGCTGGATCTTAAATGCTGCCTTTGTAGGAGGCATTACTCCCCTATGCTACTCAGGCTCCTAAAATTGAGCCCAACATTTCTGTTGTAAAGTGAGACATTTGTTAAGTGGGTTTTGTCCCATTTTATGACCTTTCTTGCCACAGTTTTTAAGTGAATCACCAGTATTGATAAGTGAGTAACACGTTTGTCAAGTGAATCTGGCTTCCCCACTGATTTTGCTTGTCAGAAGTTTGCAAAATGACGTGACCTTGGGATACAGCAATGGTCATAAGTATGAATCAGTTGCCAAGCACCTGAATTTTGATCACATGAGCATGGGGTTGCTACAAAGGTCATAAGTCTGATAAAAAGGTCACTTTTTTCAGTGCCGTTGTAACTTTGAACAGTCACTAAACAAACTGTTATAAGTTGAGGATTCCCTGTAATTTAACAACTGCAGTGGTTCACTTAACAAGAAAGGTCGTACAATGAGGACAAACCTATTTAACAAACGGCTCACCTAGTCAAGGAATTTTGGATTCAATTGTGGTTATTAAGTCAAAGGCTACCTCTACCTGTATTAGGCACCCAGACAAAAGGATGCAACTGAATTGACCCGACAATCGCAACGCAAAGCTACATAACTACGTTTGGCTGGTGATGAAAACAAGCAATCATCATCCTCATTTTAATGACCCCATAATCCCTTACGGGGGGGAGTCTGGGAACTGAATGGAGCTGCATGTTTAATGGCCAGATGCCCTTCCTGTCACCAATGTGGAGTTATATTCCGAGTGGCTGTGGCTGCCGGCGTCCCGATATAGCCAACTGACTCCATCGTTGGTTATTGGGGGCGAACCATTGGTCCCCACGGAAAGGGTGCGCAACTTGGGCGTCCTCCTGGATCCACGGCTGTCATTAGAGGATCATACGACAGCTGTGGCCAGGGGGGCTTTTCATCAGGTCCGCCTGATACGCCAGTTGCGCCCCTTTCTAGATCGGGACTCCCTGCGCACAGTCACTCAGGTGCTCGTCACGTCTCGCTTGAACTACTGTAATGCTCTCTACATGGGGCTCCCCTTGGGATGCATCCGGAGGCTTCAACTGGTACAGAATGCGGCCGCGCGGGGGATTATGGGAGCGACAGGGCGCGCCCATGTGACACCTCTCCTGCGTGAGCTGCATTGGTTGCCGGTTGATTTCCGGGTGCGTTTCAAGGTGTTGGTAATCACCTTTAAAGCGCTCCATGGCTTAGGACCAGGGTACTTATGGGACCGCCTTCTGCCACCTATTCCCTCCCACCGGCCGGTTCGCTCCCACAGAGAGGGCCTCCTCAGGGTGCCGTCAGCCAGACAGTGCCGGCTGGCGACCCCCAGGGGGAGAGCATTCTCTGTGGTAGCCCCCACCCTCTGGAACAATCTCCCTCCAGATCTGAGAACTATCACTGACCTCCGGACCTTTCGTCGGGCGTTGAAGACTTATTTCTTCCAACTTGCCGGACTTGCCTGATCCCTCCTATTTTTAAATATTTTTAAATATTTTAAATTCTAAATTATTTTAAATTATCTAAATTTTTAGAGTTTTACTGTTTTATTCGATATATTTCAGCCTAAATTTATATGGACTTTTAGTACGTTTTAACTCACTGTATTGTTATTGGTTTTAAATTGGCTGTTCACCGCCCTGAGTCCGGAAGGAGAAGGGCGGTATAGAAATTTGATTAATAAATAAATAAATAAATATTCAGTAGATATATTCTCAACGTCCCCAGAGAGAAAAATATCTGCCTCTACCTAGGATCGAACTCGCAGCCTCCTGATTGTGAGGCGAGAGCTCCACCTCTAGGCCACCGCACCGTTCTGATGAAAGGAAGCAACGTCTGTCCCCCAACTCCCAACTCATCCACAAGACCCATTTCAGGAAAACACTGCAAATTCTCCACATTCTGTCTCCTCTGTCTTAAATCTTTCTCTTCAGTGTTTCCTAACCGTCACCATTTTAAGACGTGTGGATTTTGTCGGGGAAATTGCGCAGCAGGTATCCAAATGAAGTCGGAGATGCTGACACCAACTTGTGTTTTTATATAAATAAATACATTTTATGTCAATGTATACAGCGAACTACCATGTTTCCCTGAAAATAAGACCCTGTCTTATATTTTTTTTTGAACCCTGAAATAAGCTCTTGGCCTTATTGCCATGCGCTCAAAAGCCCGATTGGGCTTATTATCAGGGGAGGTCTTATTTTGGGGGAAACAGGGTAGTGTTCTGGCCCCGCTCCCAGGAATACACCCCCTCAGACAGTCAAAGTCTAATGAACTGGCAGGCAACCAAGTAAGCTGATAAAAAGCTTGGCAGCAATCCCCGCAGCTGCTTGCCAAAGCCTTTATTAATAGTTCAGTCAAAAATACACCACCAAAATGTCCAGAGTTGAGACGCAGGGCAGATTCGAAACCAGGATCCATGAATCTTTGTTTTGTCCGTCACAAAGATACAGGTTGCAATCACTCTCTTTTATAGCCTGTGGGGTGTGGTCCACCAGCTAATCACGACCACGCCTTTTCCTCTGCTGGGCTCTCCTATCTCTCCGACGCTGGTGAGGATCCAGCCAAAACTCACTCCCCTCATCAATGTCCTCCTGTGGCTGCGGGGATGAGCTTGGCTCTGGGCCTATCTCCTGCCCTTCGGTGTCCTCCGGAGGCATTGCCAGAGAGGAGGGTCCTGGAGAAGGAGGCCTTGCCAACTCCTCTCCCTCACTCTCAGAGTCCTCCCCTACTGATGACGCAGGCTCAGGTAACGGAGCCACAACAGGTAGTTAGTGAGGCAAACAGGAGCATTATGAGGTAAATCACAGAAAAAAGGCAGGGAAAAAGGGAAACTCCCCCTCCACAACCCCAGCAACCAGTCACAGCACAGATTGCCTCACACAGAAGCCAATCCTCTCCAATCAATCAACCACAACCGTTTGGGTTGTGTTAAGATATTTGTTAAGGGGTTTCTTGAACAACAGTGGACGTATACAGGTAGTCCATGACAGGACTTGGTCGAGGTTAATTGTCAGGGAAATTGCGCAGCAGGTGTCCAATTGATGTTAGAGACGCTGACACAAACTTGTGGTTTTATATAAATAAAGATATTTAGCATCTACATTTGCAGCAGATAAAATAGTCGGGCAAATAGGAGCATCATGAGGTAAATCGCAAACAGCATACAGAGCACACACGAAAAAAGGCGGGGGAAAAAGGAAACTCCCCCTCTGCATCCCCAGCAACCAATCACAGCACAGATTGCCTCACACAGAAGCCAGTCCTCTCCAATCAATCAACCACAACAGTTTGGGTTGTGTTAAGATATTTGTTAAGGGGTTTCTTGCACAACAGTGGATGTATACAGGTAGTCCATGACAGGACTTGGTCGAGGTTAATTGTCAGGGAAATTGCACAGCAGGTGTCCAAATGATGTCAGAGACGCTGACACAAACTTGTGGTTTTATATCAATAAAGATATTTAGCATCTCTATTTGCAGCAGATAAAATAGTCAGGGAAATAGGAGCATCATGAGGTAAATCGCAAACAGCGTGCAGAGCACACACGAAAAAAGGCGGGGGGTAAAGGAAACTCCCCCTCTGCATCCCCAGCAACCAATCACAGCACAGATTGCCTCACGCGGGAGCCCGCCCTCTCCAATCAATCAACCACAACTGTGTGTTCTGGCACAACTCTTCACTATTCCAGCTACTAAATTTAAATACCTTAACAGATTTCGATTCCCAGAATACCCCAGCGGTATTCTGGGAGTTGAAGTCCACATATCTTAAAAATGGGTAAATTTGGGAAATGCTGATTTAAGACTAGAAAACTCCCTCCCCCAACTTCTGAATTTCAGGGTCAATTCCAACACTGGGAAAACTTCTGAACTAGGCTGATAAAAGGCAGGCGGATTAGAACTGGATTATTCATTTGCACGAGCCAATTGAAGGACGCAGCATGGGGCGTTTTATACCTAGAGACCTGATTTGATGGCACTCTGGCTAAGCAATTGGATTTCCAAATGAAACAAGAGTGGCCGTTTTAAAGGCCGAAAGGGAACTGGAGGCAACAGAGGGGGATAAGAGGAAAAATGAGCAGCATGGGGCAGGGATCAATTCCAGGCAGCTGAATGGAGGAGTCCATCTTTTGATCTGGAAAGAGGAAGGAAGGAAGGAAGGAAGGAAGGAAGGAAGGAAGGAAGGAAGGAAGGAAGGAAGGAGGGAGGGAGGGAGGGAGGGAGGGAGGGAGGGAGGAAGGAAGGAAGGAAGGAAGGAAGGAAGGAAGGAAGGAAGGAAGGAAAAAAAGAGGGGAAGAGAGGAGAGGGAGGGAGGGAGGAAAAAAGAGGAGGAAGGGAAGGAGGAAAGAAAAAGGAGGAGGGAGGAAGAAATGAAGGAAGGAAAGAAAGAAAAAGAATGAGAGTGAGTGGGTGAGTGAAGAAAGAAGGAAGGTAGAAAAAAGAAAAAGAGAGAGAAAGGAAGAGAAAGGAGGGAGGGAGGGTGGACAAAGAAGGAGGGAGTTAGGAGGACGGAGGGAAGGAGGAAAGAAAAAGGAGGAGGGAGGAAGAAATGAAGGAAGGAAAGAAAGAAAAAGGATGAGAGTGAGTGGCTGAGTGAAGAAAGAAGGAAGGTAGGAAAAAAGAAAAAGAGAGAGAAAGGAAGAGAAAGGGGGGAAGGAGGGTGGACAAAGGAGGAAGGAGTTAGGAGGAAAGGAAAGAAAAAGGGGGAAAGAGTGAGGAAGGAAGGGAGGGAGGAAGAAAGGAAGGAAGGAAAAGGGGAAGGAAAAAGGGAGGGAGGGAGGGAGGAAGAAAGGAAGGAAGGAAAAAAAAGAAAAGAGAGGAAGGGAAGAAAGGTTTCTCTCAAGCTCAGCAACTTTAAGAAGCTCATGCTGGCTGGGGAATTCTGGGAGTTGAAGTCCATGCCTCTTAAAGTTGCTGAGCTTGAGAGAAACCTTGATTAGAGGATTTCTTCCTCAGGTAGCATTGCTATGTAGGATACATGCGCCCCCTGGTGGGCGGTTTGCTACTTACCTGTCGCAGGTGCAGCTCAAGAGGACCGCCAACAAATTGTACACAATGTAGGTGAACATCACGGCCATGATGGTGCCCCGAGGAATGGAATAGCTGGGCCGCTTGAGGTCGCCTGGAATGAAAGGAGACCTTGCTCAAGGAGCATCCCAATGAAAAAGGAGGGGCTCTCCTGCCTTGACCTTCCCTGCTACCCACCCTCCCCTTCCAGCCTGGTGGATCCCCACGCACCTGACATGTTCGATCCAGCCATGATTCCCGTGCAACCGTTGAACATGACGGCAAAGACAGTGCTGAAGCTCATCAGCCGGCCAGTTGTGTAATCGACACTATAGTCCGCTGCAAAAGGACAGTGTAAAGCAGAATTGTCAACACACTGGGTTGCCACAACAAGGATGAAAAAAACCAGGGCTCCTCCCTAAAAACAATTCTTCCTCATTTAATGACCGAGGAGCTGTTCCGTCAGATGTAAAGGAAACCCCTCCCCCACCCTTGCAGGAGAATGCCTTGACTATAATTACCATCCCAAATTCAGTTTGGCACAGTTGGTTGTACATATGCAACCATCCTCCGCTTACAATTTAAATCGAAACAAATGAATTTATAAATCGAAACAAATAAATAAAAAATATAATTGAGCCCAAAATTTCTGATGCTAAGTGAGGCATTGCTTAAGTGAGCTTTGCCCCATTTTGTGATCTTTCTTGTGAAGTGAATCCCTGCACTTGTTAAGTTAGTTAGAAACTGGGTCGCAAAAGGGGATTGTGAGACCCTGAGACACTGCAACCGTCATAAATAGGAACCAGTTGCCAAGCGGGGAATGTTGATCACATGACCATGGGGATGCTGCAACGGTCATAAGTGTGGAAAACGGTCGTAAGTCCCTTTTTCCCCACTGTGGTCATAACTTGGAATGATCACTAAATGAACTGTTGTAAGTCAAGGACTACCTGTAATTGGAAAAGATTGTATTGCTTTTCTAAGCTATTTTTTTAGACAGCAAAATGCCTTAGATTAGTTCCTTTTGCAGTTAATTTACCGTATTTTTTGGACTCTTAAGACGCACCTAAATTTAGAAGAGGAAAACAAATAAAAGTTTTTCGCTTCCGCATGCCCCATTTTTGGTCCTTTTTTTGGTCCTATTTTTGGCCCATTTTCGAGGCTTTTTTTGGCTCATTTTTGAGGCTTTTTTCTGCCTATTTTAAAAGCTTTTTCTGGTCCATTTTTGGGGCTTTTTCCGGCCTGTTTTTTAGGCTTTTTAAAGCTTGTTTTCAAGGCTTTTTTCGGCCTGATTTGGGGTCTTTTTTCGGCCAGTTTTTGATGCTTTTTTTAGCCTGTTTTTGATGCTTTTTTTGGCCTGTTTTTGATGTTTTTTCGGCCTGTTTTTGAGGCTTTTTTCAGCCTGTTTTTGAGGCTTTTTTTGATGTTTTTTCGGCCTGTTTTTTAGGCTTTTTAAAGCTTTTTCAAGGCTTTTTTCGGCCTGTTTTTGAGGCTTTTTTTCAGCCTGTTTTTGATGTTTTTTCGGCCTGTTTTTGAGGCTTTTTTGGCCTGTTTTTGATGCTTTTTTCAGCCAGTTTTTGAGGCTTTTTTTGGCCTGTTTTTGATGTTTTTTCAGCCTGTTTTTGAGGCTTTTTTTGGCTCGTTTTTTCCAAAAAAGGCCTGACAACAGGGTGTGCGGACACCAAAAAATGGCCAGTAGGTGGGTGGAGCTTCGGCAATATTCAGTCTCTAAGACGCACAGACATTTTCACCCCCTTTTGGGAGACAAAAAAGTGCGTCTTACAGTCTGAAAAATACAGTAGGTCAGTGTTTGTCAAACTTGACAACTTTAAGATGAGTGGACTTGATTTCCCAGCATTCCCCAGCCAGCATGTGCTGGCTGGGGAATGCTGGGAGTTCAACTCCACTCATCTTAAAGTTGCCAAAGTTGAGAAACACTGAGCTAGGGGCTTCAGGCTTAAAAACCAGCCATCTCTCCTAAAGAAATACGGTTTTTCTCCTCTAGAAACGATGGGCACAAAGTCAGCCAAGTAGCATCAACCAGGCCAACATCCCCATTAAAAACCAGCATTTTAAAAATGGCTGAAGTGTCAGAATTTCACCAGGCCTTTTAGTCTAGAAGATTCTCAGTCATCCAGGTCATAGTTGTCCCAAGATGTTTTTTTTAAAAAGGTAACTGGGGCTTTTTTGTTTTTTCTTTGAAGATGTTTCGCTTCTCATCCAAGAAGCTTCTTGAGTTCTGACTGGAGAAACTTCTATCCCCTACCATCCAGTCAGAGCTGAAGAAGATTCTTGGGTGAGAAGGGAAACATCTTCAAAGAAAGAACAAGAAAGCCCAGTTGCCTCCTGAAAAAGAGCCTTTGGGACACAAGGCCCTTGGCAAGCTTCAAAGGAGGATTTCAGGCATAAAACCTGGCCTGTTGAGGTAGGACAGGGGTCAGCAACTCGCGGCTCTGGAGCCACATATGGCTCTTTCATCCCTCTTCTGCGGCTCCCTGTTGCTCAAGATGTGGGTCACAACTGCCAAATTGCGACACCCACCAATGCACAATTTATTAAGCTTTTCGACCCCCGGCAAATCCAAGAAAAGAAAAGTTTCAGAAGAAAAGTGAACATTTAATTCAACTACATATGGTAGTTTTATGGCCGCTCAGTAAATAGTCAGGCCCGGGAAGGGTTTTGTGGCTCCCGGAGTTTTCTTTTCTGTGGGAAACGGATCCAAATGTCTCTTTGAGTGTTTAAGGTTGCCGACCCCTGAGGTAGGATAACTGCAGCTGGCCATAGAAAGCACGGTTGACAGCCTCTAATTCTTGTACATATAGCCCTCAATTTATTTATTTTATTTTTATTTATTTATTTTATTTTAACTTATATACCGCCCTTCTCCCCAGGGGGACTCAGGGCGGTGAACAGCCAAACTTAAAACACATATAGTACAAAAGTTAAGAAAAACTAAAATAAATTAAATCATCAACTTAGGACCACAACTGACCCGAAAAGAGCTGCTGTTGAATGAGACAGTTGTTAAATGAATTTTGCCCCATTTAACTTGCTACATATGTTGTTAAGTGAATCACAGCAGTTCTTATTTAGTCACACGGTTGTTAAGTGAATCCGGCTTCCCCACTAACTTTGCTTGTCAGAAGGTTGCAAAAGGTGATCACATGACCCCGGGACACTGCAACCGTCATAAATATGAACCAGTCTGAATTTTGATCCCCTTACCAGGAGGATGGTGCAATGGTTGTATAAGTATGAAAACAGTCATAAGCCACTTTTTTCATCGTAACTTTCAACGGCCACTAAACGAATGGTTGTATGGCTGTACAGATAGTCCTCAACTTACAACCATCCGTTTAGTGACCGTTGCACAACATTGCCTTCAAGTCAAGGCCAAGGGATCCAGAAGAGTCCCATGCAACTCTATTGCTTAACGCATTGTAAGCCGCCCCGAGTCTCCGGAGAAGGGCAGCATATAAATCTAATTTAAAAAAAAAAAAACTCACCATGCAAATTATCCAGGAGGGTGCTGAGTTTGAATCCAGTGAAGGACGCATTGACGAGTTCCGTGCGGTTGCCATCCGTGGTCGCGGGAAGCCCCACAACCCGGACGCCCACGATGAAGAAGCTGAGGCAGACGGTACCCAGCACCACCATGACGATGAGGAAGATGAGGAAGGTGGCCTTAGCGTAGATGCCGGCACCCACAAGGCAGACGAGAAGGCACAGGAACAGGAGGACCGTGGCGTACAAGAGGTCAAACCAGTAACCGCGGGGGAGGACCTGCGTGGCTGTCCCAACAGTCCCCTCTGTGTAAAAATTGTGAAAATAGTGTCAGAATAGAATAGAATAGAATAGAATAGAATAGAATAGAATAGAATAGAATAGAATAGAATAGAATAGAATAGAATAGAATAGAACAGAACAGAACAGAACAGAACAGAACTGAAAGGGACCTTGGAGGTCTTCAAGTCCAGCCCACGGCTCCAGCAGGAGACCCTGTACCCAGGATGGCAAATTTATGGCACTGTGCCAGAGGTGGCACACAGAGCCCTCTCTGTGGGCACGCTCACCGTCGCCACCTGCTGTTCTGGTCTTCCGTGTGCTGGAAAATGGCCTGAAAATGGCCCGGAAAACGGCCCCAAAACAGGCCGTTTTCAAGCCATTTTTTGGGCCATTTTCAAGCTGTTTTTGGACCATTTTTAGGCCACTTTTTAGGCCATTTTCAGGCCATTTTGTGAGCCGAAAAACGTCCTGAAAACGTCCCGAAAAACATCCAAAAAACAGGCATGCGTGCGCTGGCCAGCTGGTCTTTAAGTTTCTGGCGCTTTGACGCATGCACATGCACACATGCATGCACATATATGTGCGTTCCGGTTTGGGCACCCGGTGCTGAAAAGGTTCGCCATCTCTACCCTTTACCAGTGATAGCGAACCTTTTTGGCACCGACTGCCCAAACTGAAACATGCGTGGATGTGTGTGTGTGTGTGTATGTGTGTGTGTGCACGCACCAGAGCGCAAGAAACCCAAAGACCAGCTGGCCAGGGCGTGCATGCCTATTTTGTGGCTGTTTTTTGGGCTGTTTTCAGGTAGTTTTTTGGGCCACTTTTGCCCTGTTTTCAGGCCAAAAACAGGTCAGAAACTGGCACGAAAAGTGGCCTGAAAACAGCCCCAAAACAGCATGGAAATGACCTGGAAAACGGCCCAAAAAACTGCAGAAAAAACCATGGCTACCAACTTGCCTTCCATGGAGGACCTGTATACTGCACGAGTCAAAAAGAGGGCTGGGAAAATATTTACGGACCCCTCGCATCCTGGACATAAATTATTTCAACTCCTACCCTCAAAATGACACTATAGGGCACTGCACACCGGAACAATTAGACACAAGGACAGTTTTTTCCCAAACGCCATCACTCTGCTAAACAAATAATCCCCTCAACACTGTTGAACTATTCACTAAGTCTGCATTACTATTAATCTTCTCATCTTCCCGTCGTTCCCATCACCCATCTCCTCCCACTTATGACCGTATGACTGTAACCTTGTTGCTGGTATCCTTACGATTTATATTGACTGTTTCCTAATATGATTTGATTGCTTATTTGTTCCCTATGACTATCATTAAGTGTTTTACCTTATGATTCTTGATGAACGTATCTTTTCTTTTATGTACATTGAGAGCCTATGCACCAAAGACAAATTCCCTATGTATCCAATCACACCTGGCCAATAAAGAATTCTGTTCTGTTCTGTTCTGTTCTGTTCTGTTCTGTTCTGTTCTGTTCTGTTCTGTTCTGTTCTATTCTATTCTATTCTATTCTATTCTATTCTATTCTATTCTATTCTATTCTTATTCTATTCTTATTCTATTCTATTCTATTCTATTCTATTCTATTCTATTCTATTCTATTCTATTCTATTCTATTTTCTATTCTATTCTATTCTATTCTATTCTATTCTATTCTATTCTATTCTATTCTAATACATACTTGGGTAAAAAACGAGGCCAGCCATTGGCAGAGGCAGATCATCGGCTGAAAAATAACAGAGAAGTTGTATATCTTTTATTCTTCTGCATTCTCTGCTCACTATCCTTCTTTGTGTGTCTCTTACCCTTATCCCCCCTCCAACACGTACATACACATGTACAGACACAGAAACATGCAGAAGGGGGCGGGGGGAAGCTGGTTATTGATGTTGAAGCCCGCTCCCCACGTTAGCCAGTTTAAATTAACCTGTTCCCTATTACATCTTACAAAGAGGTTCAAAAGAGATTTATTTACCTAAATCCTAGAATACTATTCAACCTCCTTTACTGCAAACCCTGATAGCTTTTCATGCTGGCCCTACTGTTCCCCTGGAAGCAGCCTGGAGCTGCTCAGGCAGCAGGTTGCATGTCAATTACCAAGGAAAATAAAAAATTAAACAGCCATGCAAGGGACTTTCCCCTACCACCCCCCCCCCCCCACACCTCACCCTAGAGATCGTTTGCATTCCACCCGGCTAATTTCCCATTATCCATTTGTAAATAACATCTCCTTGGCTTTGCACATTGGATGGAAGTCCCGCCATATGCTGGCAATTCCCCAGACCATGTTTTTACAGGAAAAAAGGAGGCCAGCCTTGCCAGGAGAAAAGGCAGCCTTGCATTCTCATTTTTGCAATCTTATCCACTTCTTTATTTTGCTTTTGTCTCTGTTCAAGGATATCTTTTTTTTGAAAAAAAGTGCTATTAAAACGTATTTGCCAATGAACACAGTGCATGTAAAGAAAACACGCCAGAGCACTGGAAACTTGAAATCCAGCTGGCTGGCTCACTCATGTCTGTTTTGTGGCTGTTTTTTCAGCCATTTTCAGGCAGTTTTTGGGCTGTTTTTGGGCTGAAAATGGCCCGAAAAATGGCCTGAAAACCGCCCCCAAAATGACCTATTTTGGCCATTTTAGGGGCTGTTTTCAGTTCTTTATCAGGCTGTTTTTCGGGCCTTTTTCAGGCCAAAAACAGGCCAGAAAATGGCACGAAAAGTGACCTGAAAACAGCTCAGAAAATGGCCCAGAACACGGCCCCAAAATGACCTGTTTTTTGGCGCTCTGGCACCCACAAAGACCAGCTGGCTGCCACACCAGAAACCAGAAGAAGGGCTGGCAACAGTGAGCGTGCCCACAGAGATGGCTCTGGGTGCCACCTCGCCATCACGGTCCTAGGCTGTCAGAATAACACAGTTGGAAGGGAACCTGAAGATCTTCTAGCCCAACCCCTGCCCAAGGAGAAGGTAAAAAGATGACTCTTTAGCCTTAGCCAACTTTAGGAGTGTGTGGGCTCACATCTGTTTGAAGGTCGTTGAGCCAGCGCTATCTGAAGACGTTTCTGCGATCAGATGACCAGCATGACGTTACGGAACTCTGTTACCTTCCCACCGAAATGGTACCTATTTATCTTCTCGCATTTGCATGATTCTGAACTGCGAGGTTGGCAAAAGCTGGGGCAAGGATAGGAATTCACCCCGTCTCGAACCTCGCCTGCTGGCTTTCCAGCCGACAAGGCCGACATCTTAACTGGTGAACCACCAAAATGTCTCCAAGGAGAATGTTAGAGTGGCAATCAGCCCCGTTACCTTGCATGGGGTAATTGCCCTCAATTTGAGTTGGATCGTGACTTTCTCCTTGTGTATACTCTTGAAAAATCAAACCGGAATACATCTTCTAATTAAACTCATATTCATTGTAAAGAAAATGAAACTATCTAAAGTAATTACATTTTGGCAAAGATCCCAGCCTGGGACCTTCCCTGGCTGGAGAACAAAGGAAAGTTTTTCAGAAGAAGAGAAAGAATGCGGACATGCGCAGTGGATCAGAGATAAGAACTTGGCAAGCTACGGTAAGTCTGACAGTTCAGAAATAAAAAGCTCTGCTGGTAAATACAAAAACGCAGTGACAGAGAAAGCCCTACATTATTTTATACAGATAGTTGTTGTCTAATTTCTAATGTCTAATTTCTTAAAAACCTCCACAACTTCTGGAGACAAGTCGTTCCACTGATAAATTGTTGTAACCAGCCAACTATGGCTGGCTGAGGAATTCTGGGAGTTGAAGTCCCCAAGTCTTAAAAGTTGAAAAGTTTGGAGACCCTCTGGTCTAGATATACCGACTAGTCCTGCCTCTTCCTTTCAATGTTTTTACAAATCTCTCGATTCTGGGAATTTGGAAGCGATCCATGGCCAACAATTTGAGGGAGTCTGGTGGCACCTTTACAAGGAACAAATTCGATGAAAAGGCAGAAATTCTCATAAGTTTCATAGGTTGTGTGTTTTTTTTTTAAATGTGTCTGATGAAAACGGCAGGCCCCGCTGAAAACGTAGATCTTTTCATCAAAAGTTTTCATCAGGAAACACGCAAAGGGCTGCCTTAATTGAGCCTTTCTCACCTGCCGGGCTGCCGAAGTCATCCACCACAGCCTCCACCAGGCCCAAGATGTAGAGGGCACTGCCACAAACATTGGCAAAGAAGAACATGAGGCCAATACTGCCACCGAATTCGGGGCCCAACGCCCGGCTGATCATATCTGTGCCAAGCGGGTCAAGGAAAAAAGAATGTTTGCTACCTCGGGGAGACCAGGAAGGGGAGAATTGGGGGTTCCCCCATCTCTGCCAGATCAGAATTCCAACCTTTTTAGGGGAAAACAATTGAGAATTAGCCAAGTGGTAAGGCAGGGCTTCCTTCAGACCCTCCCTCACTTTCATCATCTCCTTCCTTCTTTCCTTCCTTCCTGTGTGTTGGACCTGGTCTTTGGGTGTTAAGTGAATTTCGTTGGATGGGTATACTGCATATACACGTACGACGACAATAAAGTTATTATTATTGTTATTATTCCTCTTTTTTTTCCTTCCTTCTTCCTTCTCCTTTCTGATCTGTCTCCCCCATCAAAGACCCACAAAAACACAGCCAGTCGAGGGTTAAGAAGCACTTGGCACACTCCACAGTTCTTATCTCAAACTTGGCAGCGATATGCACACCATCTGCCAAGGGCTTTAATAGTTCACAAAAAGAAAATCACCTACGTAGCTTTGCCAAAATCCGTTCTTTTAGCTCCAAAGACTACTAGATTGCGTTTTTGTTCGTCACAGAGATCATGAACCACCCTCCTGTCTTATATAGGCTCTGGGTGTGGTCCAGTGACTCATTGATCCTGTGACTCCAATCCAGTGACTCAGGTCTATTCCCTCATGCGTCTCCGCAGCTGCTGTAAGCGTTTAGCTCGCCTTCTTTGGCGTGCGTCCAGGAATGACGTCTCTCCCTCACTCTCATCTGAGACACCTGTTTCCCCACTACTTGGCTCTCTTTCAGCTGGCACCTGAGACGGTGCCAGAGGGGGGGGGGGGGCTGGGAGATCTGGCTGGCTCCTCTTCCTCCTGCTCAGAGCTTCCTTCCTCCAATGGGATAGGCTCAGAGGACGGAGCCACAACACTTTCTTCTTCCTTCCCCTCTTTCCTTATTTTTCCTTCCTTGCTCTCTACCCATCTTCCCTTCTTGTATCTTTCCTCTTTCCCTTTCTCCTTTCCTGTCCCTTTCTTGCGCGCTCAAATTCAAAAGGGGAAACACTTCTCCTTTGGTTTTTAGTTTGTTTTGATAGCCCTCTGCTAGCAAAAACAGAGCTCGGGGGTAGGGGGGGCTCATGTGACCCCTCCGGGCCCTGTTTTCGGCCACACACAGCCCTCCCACGCTCCATTTTTGCTGGCAGAGGCCCCGCGGACCAGTCCTTTGCTGTTTCCAGGGATCGAGCCCACAGGCCTTGAGTTTGATGCGCCCTGCTCTAAATTGATTTTTCTCAATTTCAGGATCTGGTAGCCGCTGTGCTAAAAGTCCTCAGATTGGGAGAGGCCAGGGGTGAAATGCTCCCGGTTCAGACCGGATCAGCCGATCTGGTAGTGATGACAGCAGGTGGTTCGGAGAACCGGTAGCAAAAATCCCTGCCCTCCCAGCCCATACCCAGCTGAGCCACACAATCATCAGAGGCTTTTTTTTTTACTTTTAAAAGCATTTTTTCTACAACCTCTTTGGCTGAAAAACTGCTTTTAAAAATTAAAAAAAAAAGCCTCTGATGATCGCGCGGCTCAGCTGGGATCCTGATGATCCCAGCTGAGTTGCCTGATCGGCAGAGGTGTTTTTTTTTCTTTTAAATGCCTCTGACGATCCAAGCTGAGTTGCCTGATCGTCAGAGGCATTTAAAAGGAAAAAAAAAGCCTCTGCCGATCAGGCAACTCAGCTGGGATCGTCAGAGCCTTTTGAAAGCATTTTTTTACAACCTCTTCGCCAAAGATCTTGTAGAAAAAATGGTTTTAAATGTAAAAAAAAATTTTTTTTAATTGGCCACACCCACCCAGTCACATTACTCCTCCCACCAAGCCACGCCCGCAGAACCGGTAGTAACAAATTTTAGATTTCACCATTGGGAGAGGCTGATCTCAAAGTGGTTTGAATCGTTTGGGGCTTTCCACATAAAGGATACAGTAGGCGCCCCCGGCATCCAGAGCCCCGTTGGTAGAGATCGCACACACCGACAGGACCGTCATTCCGATGATGAAATAGGCCACCAGAAACATGACCAGCGATTGGTACAATCCTGCTTGTCCCACCACGAAACCTGTGAAAGAAGAAGGAAAAATTAAAAAAAAACGGTACATGGTTTTTATCTCAACTTTGCTTCCCCTTTCTGTAAGTTTCCCCCATTTCTCCTCCTCGACTTACGACCACAATTGAACCCCCAGATTTCTGTGGCTAAGCGAGAAGGTTCTTGAGTTGGGTTTTGTCCCATTTCACAACCTTTCTTGCCACAGTCGTTAAGTGAATCACTGCAGGTAGGAACACGGTTGTTAAGTGAATCCGGCTTCCCTAAGTGACTTGGCTTGCCAGAAGGTCTCAAAAGAGGATCATGTGACCCCGGGATACTGCAGCCGTCATAAATATGAGTCAATTGCCAACCATTTGAATTTTGATCAGGTGACCATGGGGACGCTGCAACAGTCATAAGTGTGAAACAGTCGTAAGTGTGAAAATTCATAAAAACTCACTTTTTTCAGTGCCGTTGTAACTTTGAAGAGTCACTTAACAAACTGTTGCAAATTGAGGACTACCTGTAGAGTATTTCTGAACGCCCCACCTTCTAAATTAGGCAGGTAGAAATAAGTGGGATTTTAATCATGAACCACCTTTACGATTATTTTCTGCCTGAAAAGCCTCTTTTAGAATTCATCTCCCCTCCCCTTTTTTTAAAAAAAAAAAGAAAAAAAGAAGTGAGATTCTTTTTAAATTTCCCCAGAACTTTCGGTATCTATTTTTTATTCCTATGATAAAAGTTTAACTTCCTGTTGATGGGTTTTACAGCTTAAGGCGGCCGTTTATTGGACTTTTATAGCCTGATTTGCAAGATCCTCCAAAGTGGGCCGATGACTGAGGTGCCGGGATTTTTAATTATAAATTACCAAGAAGTGAAAAGGAGACAGAATGGCTAGGAGATAATTTATGTGGGGAATTTGACTTTGGAGACCTGCTAAGCTAGAGACGGTAGAGAAGGGAGCAACTGAGCAAATTGCAAAGAGAAAGTCGAATCTTTGCAATTTTCACAGGAATGGATATAAGTAAGTCCTTGACTTATAGCACTTAGAATTGTGTACTGCTTTAAAGCCCTCTCTAAGCAGTTTACAGAGTCAGCATATTTGCCCCCAACAATCTGGGTCCTCATTTTACCCACCTCGGAAGGATGGAAGGCTGAGTCAACCTTGAGCCTGGTGAGACTTGAACTGCCAAATTACAGGCAGCCGGCAGGAAGCGGAAGTAGCCTGCAGTACTGCACTCTAACCACTGCGCCACTGTGGCTTATGACCCCAATTGAGCCCAACATTTCTGTTGCTAAGCAAGACAGTTGCTAAATGACCTGTGGCCCCATTTTACGATCTTGCTTGCCACATTTGTTAAACGAATCACTGCAGTTTTTAAATTAGTAAGACGGTAGTTACTCACGGGTGCCACAGGTGGCACACGGAGCCATATTGGTGGGTACACGAGTGTTGCCCTAGCTCAGCTCCAGCGCACATGCAAGCACTGGCCAGCTGATTTTCAGGCCTTCCGGTCCCACCAGAAGTCGGGAAACTGGCTGTTTCTGGCATCCAGAAATCCTTAGGGGGGATGAGGAAGGCTATTTTTGCACTCCCCAGGCTCCTAGAAAGCCTCTGGAGCCTGGGGAGAGGGAAGTGCAGGCCTACCGGGCCCACCGGGCCATCATGGGCCAAAAGCAGGGGAACACAGAGGTGCACATGTGTGCACCGACCAGCTGATTTTCTAGCCTTCTGGGCGCACCGGAAGTCGGGAAATGGGCCGTTTCTGGCCTCCAGGGGAGTGGGGAAGGCTGTTTTCGCCCTCTCCAGGCTCCAAAAAAGCCTCTGGAGCCTGGGGAGGGTGAAAAATGGGCCTACCGGGCCCACTGTGCCATTGCGTGCTGAAAGCAGGGGAAACACGTGTGTGTGTATGTGTGTGTCGCAGGTGCATGCGTTGGGGGAGGGGCGCATTGAATTATGGATGTGGGCACACGCACCCGTGACCCCCCCACACGACCCCTGCTTTTGGCACGCGATGGCAAAAAGGTTAGCCATCACTGCCCTAAGTGATTCTGGCTTCCCCATTGAATTTGATTATCAGAGGGTGACAAAAAGTGATCATGTGGCATTGCAACCATCATAAATATGAGTCAACTGTCAAGTGTCTGGACTTTGATTAATCAGTGGAACAACTTGCCTCTAGAAGTTGTGAATGCTCCAACACTGGAAGTTTTTCAAGAAGAGATTGGACAGCTATTTGTCTGAAACGGTATAGGGTTTCCAGCCTGAGCAGGGAGTTGGGACTAGAAGACCTCCAAGGATCCTTCCAACTCCGTTATTCAGTTCTGATCACGTGGTGGGGGGATGAGACTCTGTGTTGATTTTTGCAGAATTAATGCCATGTGCATGGAGAACACCTACCCCCTTCCACTAATGAAAGACATGCTAAACCCATGATAGCAAACCTATGGCACGTGTGCTGAAGGTGGCATGCAGAGCCCTCTCTGTGGGCATATGTGCTGTTGTGAGCTGCTCTTCTGGGTTCCGTTGCATGCATGCGCACCAGCCAGCTGCTCTCTTCCAGGTTTCAGCCTCCGGCACCACATACCGGTTTTGGCACTCGGTGCCGAAAAGGCTAACCATCACTGTGTTAAGCCATCTGGCGAAAGGCAAAGTGTTCACCAAACTAGATCTAAGATAAGCCTATTATCAGATACGGATTAGGGAGGGGGAGAAATGGCAAAACTGCATTCAACTGTCCGCTGGGCAGCTTCCATTTGCCATTTGCCATTTGGGCTCCAGGGAGCCCCCACAGTCTTTGTGCAGCTAATTAACGAGATGCTACATGAGCACTTGTATAAAGGGTCCTAGCTGGATGACATTCTCATATTTAGCAAAACGCTGGAAGAGCACATTAAGTTAGTGTGGCAGGTACTGAAAATACTCCAAGCTGCAAAGCTCTATGCGAAACTATCTAAATGTGAATTCCGTTAAGACCTCCCTAGACTACCTGGGTTACCAAATGTCAAGCGAGGGATTTGAGATGGACCCAGGGAAAATGAAAGCGGCACTAGACTGGCAACTCCAACGCACCCGCAAAGAACTCTAAGGCTTCCTGGGGTTTGCAAACTTCTACAGACAATTCATTCCAGCATTCGCAGATGCAGCTCTGCCCCTAACGGAACTATTGAAAATAGGGCCCACTCCTACGAAACTGCGCCCGATGCAATTGCTGGCCTGGTCACTGGAGTGTCAGAAAGTGTTTGAAAAATTGAAGCGGCTTTTTGCCTAAGAGCCAATTCTCCAACACCCCAACCCTCAAAGGCAATTCATTGTCCTAGCCGATGCCAGAGGCTTTTCATCCGAGCATGAACGGAGCCACGGAATGGATGAACACACTAGTGGAACATTGATTACCAGCAAGAGGACTGAGTTGACCTGTTGCCTTTCGCAGAAGTGGCTGCTGTGGTCCACCAGGAGCCTGTGGAGCTGGCAGCAGAGTTGGACAGTGAGGAGGCTGGGGAGGAACATGGGCAGTCCTGGAGTCTGGGGAAGGCCCGGACGAAAGCTCTGCGTCGAAGGCAAAGATGGGGCCAGGGCCATCTGGGAGTGATGCGCTAACTCCAGAATCTCCAGAGTCAGACAGCAGAGAGGCAGAGGAACAGGAGGAGCCTGTTCCTAGTGCGCACATGTGCAGAACTGCCAGAAGGCAAGAACAATTAAAACTAAAGGGACGACTCGGGAGTAAGGCCTGGAGATGATTGGCCCCTCCTATAAGGCTTAAAAGAGGAGCAAAGTCACGTGGGCCCTTTGCAGGAAACCAACGTTGTTAATTCTGTTCCCAGTTGGCATCTCTGTTTGATTCTGGACTCTGTGTGGCTTTGCCAAGTAGGTCTTTGGCCGAGTGTCAAGGTTGGTGATTATCCTGAAGGACTTCTCCCGAAGAAATTTTTGCAACTAATTGGGACTCAGCTGTGAATGAACGTAATTCACAGCTGTTGCAGTAAAAGAGGTTTTTGGGACTACTCGTGTGTTTTAATGATTCAGGAAGCCTAGGTCACAACAGTGGCTTACAACAACGCCGACCGGACTGACCCCTTTTCAGGTCACCAGTGGCATGGTCTTTGTTCCCATGCCCGAGCTGCCGAGAGAACCACCCTCCTCCATGACTCTAGCCAAATGGATGGAGTCGTTAAAGAAGGGCAGAGGAAAACACCAAGAAAGGGCTGGCGGAAGCCGCTGAAGCATATCAAAGACAAGCTGACAAACACCGATCTCTCCAACGCCCCCCCTTCCGTGTGGGGAGATGGAGTTTACCTGTCAACCAAATACATTAAATTGAAATTACCCAGTAAGAAGCTGAGACCTAAGTTCTTAAGACCTTTCCCAATAGTGAAAGTAATTAACCCAGTGACAGTTCAGCTTAGCCTCCCACGCATAATAGGGAAAGTGCATCGAGTCGTTCACTGCAGCTTGCTAAAGTCTGCAGTCAGTTCAAGATTGAGGCCACAGACCCGACAGGCACCGAGCCCATAGTGGTGCAAGCGGAGACCTATTATTTGGTTAAGAGAATTTTAGACTCTATATTACATAGGGGTCAATTGCAATATTTAGTTCATTGGAAAGGATACCCTTTGTCTGAAGCTACCTGGGTTAAGAGCTGGGACAGATAGGCTAGTAAAGCAATTCCATGATAAATAAATTCCCTGATAATCCAAAGGGTCCTCCTGTGTGGGGCTGGGGGGTGGGGGGGGATAGGTGGTTAGGGAACTCACTGAATTAGCCTCCTGCGTAATTCCTCTCGTTGCAGGACACACACAATCGTCGGTTGAAGGGGGATCAGCCTGTCAGCCCTGGAGGCCATCTTTTTCTTTGGCTATTCAGGGCTGCCAGCGGAAAGTGGTGGTGAGGGGTTGCATAGAGTTGGTAGAGTTATTTAGCCATAACAACATTCTTTTCTCTGAGAGTCAAGGACATTCAGCCTGCACCTGAGAGGCGTGACTGGGAGGCATCTCCAGTTGGGACAGTTGATTGATTGGACCATATCAGGAGAGAAATGCTCTCAGTTCGGACCAGATTGCCCGATCCGGTAGCGATGGCGGTGAGTGGTTTGGAGAACCGGTAGCAAAAATCCCTGCCCCCCCCCCCATGCCCAGTTGAGCCGCATGATCATCAGAGGCTTTTCTTTTTTTGCTTTTAAAAGCATTTTTTCTAAAACCTCTTCGGCCGAAGAGGTTGTAGAAAAAATGCTTTTAAAAGTTTTCTTTTAAAAAGCCTCTGATGATTGCGCGGCTCAGCTGGGATCGACAGAGCCTTTTAAAAGCATTTTTTCCTAAAATCTGTTCGGCCGAAGAGGTTGTAGAAAAAATGCTTTTAAAAGTTTTTTATAAAAAAGCCTCTGATGATTGCGCGGCTCAGCTGGGATCGTCAGAGCCTTTTAAAGGCATTTTTTCTAAGAACTTCTTCGGCTGAAGAGGTTGTAGAAAAAACGCTTTTAAAAGTAAAAAAAAAAAAGAAGTTGGCCACACCCACCCAGTCACCTTACCCCACTAAGCCACGCCCACAGAACCGGTAGTAACAGATTTTACATTTCAGCACTGGACCATATGATGCACATATGGGTGCAGGGGAAGGGACTTGGACTTTCCTTCGGGTGGGGAAAACCTGGGAGACTTCAGATTCGGGTTTTCCCAGATGTGCCAATATGACATATGGATAGTTCAACAGGCTAAAAGCAGACTAAAGCCTGTTATTAACATCCAGCTGTCTGCAATTACACCAGTTCGGGTCTCACCAGGCTCAAGGTTGATTCAGCCTTCCATCCTTTCCAAGGTAGGTAAATTGAGGACCCAGTTTATGGGGGCAATAAGCTGACTTTGTATAAATATACAAAAGTATGAAGGCTACTGCTTAACACATTGTAAGCCACCCTGAGTCTCCGGAGAAGGGCGGCATATAAATCTAATTTTTTTTTAAAAATGACATCTCTAATAAAATGGATCTTTGAAGAACTGCCTGGTTGGGGATGTTACTTGGAACCCTGACAGGTAGTCCTTGGCTTATGAACACAATTGAGCCCAACATTTCCATTACTAAGCAAACCCGTTGCTAAGTGAGTTGTGCCCCATCTTATGACCTTTCTTGTCCCAGTTGTTAAGTAAATCACTGCAGTTGGTAAGTTAGTAGCAAGGTTGTAAAATGAATCTGGCTTCCCCACCGACTCTGCTTGTCAGAGAGTCTCAAAAGGGGATCACGTGACCTCCAGGACACTGCGACCGTCATAACAATGAGTCAGTTGCCGTGCACTCATAGCTTGATCAGGGGATCGTGGGGATGTTGCAACGGTCATGCGAAAAACAGTGGAAGTCCCTTTTTTCCCTGCCGTTGTAACTCCAAACGGTCACTAAATGGTAAGTCGATGACTACCTATAGCACAGGTAGTCTCTGAGTTACGACCATTTATTTATCGACTGTTCCAAGTTACAGTGGTGCTGAAAAAAGTAAACTTCCAACGCTTCCTTAAAATTACCGATGTCGCACCATTTCCATGGTCAAGTGGTTGTGATTTAGACGCCCTGGGTTGTAAGTCCCCTTTGAGGGAGGGTCTATCATAATGTGGGAAGCCCACCCGCCCCCCTTTCTAGAAAATGAAATATTTTGGGGAATATTAAAAGAGATAGAATATTATATTTTCCCCAAAGGAGAAATAAGAGAAACATGTTCTTAAAGGCAGAAAGCAGCCCCAATCTTTCTTAACAGCCCCCAGCAGATGCCTGAAGTCTTTAGAGCAGTGGTGAAATCTAAACCGGTTTACTACCGGTTTGCTGGTTGCGCATGCGTGCTGCATGCGAAACATGCATTGCGCGCACATGCACAGCCCGCACTACGCACCAAATGTGAGGTGCGCACGCATGCACACGCCGGCAGTGCACACCAAAAGGAGCAATGGGGTAAGTAGTCGCACGTCGCTCACCTGATCATTGGAACTTTTTTTTTTTTACATTTTTTACTACTGGTTCGGATGAACCAGACCGAACCGGGAGCATTTCCCTCTGCTCCCTTTGCCAAAGCATTTGGCTTTGGGATGGAGTTCCATCAGTACGCTGACAAAACCCAGCTGTACATCTCCACACCAGGCCACCCCAACGATGCCCTTGAAGTGATGTCCCGGTGCCTGGAAGCTGTGCGGGTCTGGATGGGGAGAAACAGGCTCCGACTAAACCCCTCCAAGACTGAGTGGCTGTGGCTGCCGGCGTCCCAATATAGCCAGCTGACGCCATCGCTGATTATTGGGGGCGACACATTGGCCCCCACAGAGAGGGCTCGCAACTTGGGCGTCCTCCTGGACGCACGGCTGTCTTTAGAAGAACACATGACGGCCATGGCCAGGGGGTCTTTTTATCAGGTTCGCCTGATACACCAGTTGCGTCCCTTTCTGGATCGGGACTCCCTACGCACGGTCACTCATGCCCTTGTGACTTCCCGCCTGGACTACTGCAATGCTCTCTACATGGGGCTCCCCTTGGGGTGCATCCCGAGGCTCCAACTGGTCCAGAATGCGGCTGCGCGGGGAATTATGGGAGCGATGTGGTGCTCCCATGTGACACCTCTCCTGCGCCAGCTGCACTGGCTCCCGGTGGTCTTCCGGGTGCGCTTCAAGGTGCTGGTCACCATTTTTAAAGCGCTCCATGGCTTAGGACCTGGGTATTTGCGGGACCGCCTTCTACCGCCAGTAGCCTCCCACCAGTACGCTCGCACAGAGAGGGCCTCCTCCGGGTGCCGTCGGCCAGACAGTGCTGGCTGGCGACCCCCAGGGGAAGAGCCTTCTCTGTGGCGGCGCCCGCCCTCTGGAATGACCTACCCCCGGAGATACGCAGGATACCTCTGGACCTTTCGTCGGGCCCTTAAAACCCATTTGTTCCATCTGGCTGGGCTGGCTTGATCCCATCCTCTGTTTTAAATTTGAAATTGATTTTAAATTGGGTTGTTTTAATTGTCGGCCGAAAATATTTAATATTTTTAATTGCTTTTAATTTTTTGTATACCATGTTTTTATTCTGGCTATTCACCGCCCTGAGTCCGCAAGGAGAAGGGCGGTTTATAAAAAGAAAGAAAGAAAGAAAGAAAGAAAGAAAGAAAGAAAGAAAGAAAGAAAGAAAGAAAGAAAGAAAGAAAGAAAGAAAGAAAGAAAGAAAGAAAGAAAGAAAGAAAGAAATTTCACCTCTGTTTTAGAGACAGACATCTTGTGCCCATTAAGAAAGACTGAGCCAGCCTATTCACAAACAAAACACCTTCACCTCCAGCGATGGTATTAAAATTTACATCCCTTGCACCCAAATTCTAAGAACAGGACACAATAGCATTAACCCACCACCATTAGAATAGCAAAAGACCCCAGGCTCACTACATGGCACATTCCCTGCAGCATTCAGAAACCTATAAAGCTCCATCCACTCATTCCACCATTTGGTCAGCTGTCCCAGAACCATGTGCTGTCAGTGGTTCTCCTCATCAATAAACCTTTCTTAAGCAGCCTCCATTTTATTCCCGGCTTGGTCCATTTTTCTTCCTACAATTACTTCAAACGTCTGCTAATCAACAGTCATGAAGCGAGGACTACGTGTCCTGTAGCAGGAAAAGAAACCGCAGAATAACTAGACGAGGTGCTCAGGAGGCCGAGAAACCGGAGAAAGAATAAACCGGAGAAAGAATAAACCGGAGAAAGAATAAACCGGAAAAATGGCTGAAGGGAAGGAGAGGGAAAAAACGGCGTTCGAAGAAAAACATTACATTACAGGCTTTAAAATCCCTTAATCTTCACACCCCAATAAAAGACTCAAATCCATAAATCTCCTCCGCCTGCAGCAGGGCTGCAATTAAATGGCATTATTATGGAATAACTGCCCAGTTCAAACTGTGTTTACATTTAAAGGGATGGCTCACCGCCTCCTCCCATCTCCAGAAATGATGAATTCCAATAAATAAATAAATAAATAAATAAATAAAAGGGGAGGGATCTAAAAATCGACCTCAATCTATGCTAAACACTGGGAACATTTACACAGCTGGGGGGGAAACCACCTCGGTGTTGTTGTGTGAAAACGACAAGGGAGGCGGTGTTCTCTCTGGGGTCAACACAACTGGGCTCCATATACAAGGAAGTATATTTCTCTCCCTCTCTCTCTCTCTCTCTCTTTAACACTCTGTTGTTAAATAACCACCCAGTAAATTGCAAAGAATCCCCCTTGCTGTTAAGGAGATTAGCTTCAACAAAAGTTAAGGAAAGTAGACAAAAGAAAGGATTTGTTTGTTGCAGGCTCGGATTCTAAACAAGGTCGGGGGGTGGGGGGTGGAAAAATGGGATTTAAATAAGCAGAAGGTTTCTGCTGCTTTGCCTCACATCCTACTCCCTCCCCCCCCCCCCCCCCAGCAAAATCCGGGACTGTTCCTGCAGCCTGCCTAAAATTTCACAATCCCCCCCCCCCATGGCACGCCAGGCAAGCTACCTGGTTTTGCAAATTTGCCTTTCCAATTGGCAACAAATCAGCTTCGGTTTGTTAAAAGGAAAAAAGGAGGCGGCGGGGCGGGGGGGAGTAGCTATCTGGTTTACTTGCAACCCGTGGCTTTGCTTGCAAAAATAATGATAATAATACTGTTAAACAGGGTGTTGGAAGAAACATCCTCCTGGGTTCTGCTCCAAGTGGGGAAAAAGACACTGGAAACATGGAGACTGCTTGAAAAGATGGTTTAATGGTGGATAGGGTCACATGTCTTGAATTCCTGAACAGAAAAGGGGTCGAGATACAGCGAGTCCCCGGGTTTTATGCTCTCTCTGGCTTTGCATTTCCTGGGGCCCAGAAAGAGTATCCTGATTGGTTGCCAGACTCCCAGGCGGTGGGGGTCTCAGCTAGCCTTGCTGGCCGATGGTCACATGTCCTTCCCCGGTCACATGTGGTGAGTTTCTGCTGCTATTGTGTAGAGGGCTAATCTTATCTTTGTTGAATCTTTGGCAATTCCTACTATGGCTCTGCCTGAAGGAGGTACCGTATTTTCCGGCGTATAAGACGACTGGGCGTATAAGACGACCCTCCTCAGAGCCATTTAAGGCTCGTCAGAGCCTTTCGGGCTGGTCTGCCTGGTTACAGGAGAATGAGACCCGGCGTATAAGACGACCCCCGACTTTTGGGAAGATTTTTGTGTGTTAGAAAGTAGTCTTATACGCAGGAAAATACAGTAGGTCTTTGTTATGTAGAATAGACTGGCCCAGGCCTTAATGGCCCATTGACAAAGGGTGGGGGCAGGAAGATGGGAGCTGCTTCAAAACATGCTTCTCCATTTCTCTTCCAGGGAAATATAATATTCTGTCTTTTTTAATATTTCCTAAAAATATTTCATTCCTCTAGGAAAGGGGTGGGTGCTAACTTCCTACAAGGGTAAGAGTTTAGAAGAGCAGAATAATAGTGTTGGAAGGGAAGGTCTTCCCCTGCTCAAACAGGAAACAAGATACTATTTCAGTCAAATTATTGTCCAATCTCTCCTTAAAAACTTCCAGCGTTGGAGCATTCACAACTTCTGGAGGCAAGTTGTTCCACAGGTTAATTCTCACCGTCATGAAATTTCTCCTTAATTCCCAGTTGCTTCTCCCCTTGGTTAATTTCTATCCATTGTTTCTTGTCCTGCCTTCAGGGGGGCTTTGGAGAAAGGCTTGAAATCCCCCCCTCCTCTTCTTTGTGGCAGCCCTTCAAATATTGGAAAACTGCTATCATGTCACCCCTAGTCCTTCTTTCCATTATAGTAAAAAGGTAAAGGTTCTCCTCGCAGATACATGCTAGTCGTTCCTGACTTTAGGGGGCAGTGCTCATCTCTGTTTCAAGGCCGAAGAGCCAGCGCTGTCCGAAGACGTCTCCGTGGTCATGTGGCCGGCATGATTCAACGCCAAAGGCACATGGAATGCTGTTCCCTTCCCACCACAGGTGGTCCCTATTTTTCTATGTGCATTTTTTACATGCTTTCAAACTGCTAGGTTGGCAGAATCTGAGACAAGTCACGGGAGCTCACCCCGTTACACGGCGCTCGGGATTCGAACCGCTGAACTATGTCTTAGCCATGAGCCACCGCGTCCATTGAAGTAGACATACCCAATTCCTGCAACATATATTTTGTACGTTTTAGACTCCTTTTAATTCCCCAGTTTTTACAGGCTGGTTTTAAGGCTAATATTTGGAGCAGTTTAAATTTCATTCGGTCCATTTTTTTAAAAAAATTTGATTTATATGCCGCCCTTCTCCGGAAACTCAGGGCGGCTTACAATGCGTTAAGCAATAGCCTTCATACTTTTGTATATTTATATTTATGCAAAGTCAGCTTATTGCCCCCAACAAACTGGGTCCTCAATTTACCCACCTTAGAAAGGATGGAAGGCTGAGTCGACCTTGAGCCTGCCTGGGATTGAACTCGCAAGTAATTGCAGCAGCTGGATCTTAAATGCTGCCTTTGTAGGAGGCATTACTCCCCTACGCTACTCAGGCTCATTTTACAGCTGTATTAATTACATGTATTGATTAACTAATATCACAATATGCCAAATAGCTGAGGGATAAGCCCAAGATACAGACAGTCCTGGACTTACGACCCACAACGGAGGCCAAACTTTATATTGCTAAGCAAGGCAGTTTTTAAATATGTTATGCCCTTATTTTTGCCATTTTTATTAAGTAAATCACTAAAGTGGTTGAGCGATTCACAGAGTTGTGAAGCAAATCTGGCTCCCTCTAATGGACTTTGCTGGTCAGAAGCTGCCTAGGAAGGTTACCGAAGGTGATTAGATGACCCTGAGACAGTGAAACAGTCATAAATACATGCCAGTTGCCCAACGCCCTTGATCACCTGACCATCGGGATGCTGCAATGGTCATAAGTGGGGAAATCAGTCATAAGTCACTTCCGTCAGTGGTAACTTCGAACAGTCACTAAACGAAATTGGTCGTACGTTGAGGACTGCTTTCAAATCTGTGCTGTGGGCCTTGTCTCTTTTTTATTCCGTGGTGCTGTATTCATTTTGAAAAAGTTTTGTAGTTTCTTCTGGAAGGCAGAGTTTTCGGGATTTTAGACTTGAATGGGCCTACGGAGACGTTGAGCTTGTCGATCAAAAGGTCGGCAGTTCAGCGGTTCGAATCCCTAGTGCCGCATAATGGGATGAGCTCCCATGACTTGTCTCAGCTTCTGCCAATCTAGCAGTTTGAAAGCAGGTAAAAAAATGCAAGTAGAAAAATAGGGACCACCTTTGGTGGGAAAGGAACAGGGTTTCGTGCGCCTTTGGCGTTGAGTCATGCCGGCCACATGACCACGGAGACGTCTTCGGACAGCGCTGGCTCTTCGGCTTTGAAACGGAGATAAGCACTGCCCCCTAGAGTCGGGAACGACTAGCACATATGAGCGAGAGGAAACCTTTACCTTTACCTTATGGATAAAAATATGGAAACAGAAGGCTTGCAAAAAATCATGGGTTTCTTGCAAGAAAATTTGTTTTTTTTAACAAAAGTAATTCGTAGGCTTTACAGAAGAAAATGGTCTGCCCATGTAGTTATTATTCTTTTAAAGTTTTTTTAAAGTTTAGATTGTTGATTGTTTCCGATGTGGGTCATAACAACCAGCACAGGAGTGATCAGTGCATGATGTTCGTATAAATTATGTATTATTATTTATTTATTACATGTATTTATATGCCTTATATTCTCCTGAAGGACTCAAGGCGGCGAACACAAGTTAAGAAACATGTACAATAAAATCCCATTTTAAACCAAATAACTAATTATTAACAAATAATTAATTAAACAACTAAATTAGATGTTGTTGTGCTAAATGTCCATTTCTGTCCTCTTCCTTCCTGTCTCCCATTTCTCCTATTCACAAATTCGGCGTCTTTTGCAGCCTCTGCATTCGCAGGAAAGGGAACAGCTCAAGTGGGATTCTCCCAGCTGCCTCGGGGTATGATCTGGCACCAGAAAATCAGAATTTTTTTAGGGGAGTGGTGGGGGCAGATGACCGTCCCGAGGCCAAAGAAATGTAAAGCTGCAGGAACTGATCCGCTTCAATGAATTCTTGATTCAGCCGGATTTTAGGGCGTTGGGACATGCAAAGGAGAGGCAAGCCAACTGTTGAAAGTTAGCACCCACCCCTCTCCTGGAAGAATGAAATATTTTTGGAAATATTATAAAGGCAGAATATTATATATCGCTGGATGAAAAATGGAGGAACAAGGTTTTTTTAGAGGCAGGAAGCAGACTCACTCTTAAGAGCCCCCACCTTCCTTAATAGCCTCCAGCAAATGTCAGCACTTAAGAGATAAAAAGATAGCTAGCTCTATTCATAAGCAAATTCCCTGCAGCAAGTGGTCTGAACAAAGATAGGGTTGGCCCTCAGCCACAACAGGAATTGCCCAACAAGCCCCTTCATTGCATCAGCAGACCAAACTTCAACCAAACGTAGCTCAGACAAACACCTAGGATTTGTACTTTGCCTATAGAGCCGTGATACCGAATCTATGGCACGCGTGCCCAAAGTGGCGCATGGAGCCATGTTGCCTGGCACACGTGGTGTCGTCCGTTCCTCTTCTGGGTTTCTGGCATGCATGAACACGTGCCGATCAGCTGGCCTTTGTGAATGCGGCAGTGCCGGAAACTGGAAGTACCTTACCTGGCGCGTGCTTGCCCCCTGGGCAGCTCCACTCCCTGGTCACGGCTGTGATGAGTGTGCGTGTGTGCATGAAGTCCGCACACACACAAAGTGCTCCCTTTTCAGCACTCAGTGCCGAAATAGTTCGTCATCGCTGCTATAGAGCCAATTATGACCTCTCCATGACCCCATAGGAATCTGACAGCAACCAATAGAATACATGATCTTGCACAGGAACAGGAAGCTCAAATTCAAAGCCCAGAAAAAGTATAAACTCCCCCTCCTCTCAACTCCATGTGGTCAGCTGCCCAGGACCTCAAACCCATGCGGTTCTGCTTCATCATTAAACCATCTTTTTAATCAGACTCCATGTTTCCAGTGTCTTTCTCCCAGCTTGGAACTGAACCAGATGGATATTTCTTCCAACACAACCAAGCTAAATCAAAACCGGGATGGGGTGGGTTCCATTTACATTTGCTACTGGTTTGCTCGTTCGCTCACGCACCAGTTCTGTGCATGCGCAGAAGCTTATGTGCAGAGCAGGGGTGAAATGCTCCCAGTTCGGACCGGATCACTCGATCCGGTAGCGACAGCGGTGAGTGGTTCGGAGAACCCGTAGCAAAAATCCCTGCGTCCCCCGCCCCACCATGCTCAGTTGAGTCGCACGATCATCAGAGGCTTTTTAAAAAACTTTTAAAAGCATTTTTTCTACAACTTCTTCCGACGAAAAAATGCTTTTAAAAGTAAAAAAAAAAGCCTCTGATGATCGCGTGGCTCAGCTGGGATCCTCAGAGGCTTTTCAAAGCATTTTTTTTCTGCAACCTCTTGGCCGAAGAGGTGGTAAGAAAAATGCTTTGAAAAGTCTCTGACGATCCGAGCTGAATTGCCTGATCTCCAGAGGCTTTTCAAAGCATTAGAAAAAATGCTTTGAAAAGTTAAAAAAAAAGCCTCTGATGATCACGGGGCTCAGCTGGGATGCTCAGAGGCTTTTCAAAGCATTTTTTTCTGCAATCTCTTGGCCAAAGAGGTGGTAAGAAAAATGCTTTGAAAAGTCTCTGACGATCCGAGCTGAGTTGCCTGATCTCCAGAGGCTTTTCAAAGAATTTTTCCAAAGCATTAGAAAAAATGCTTGGGGGGGGGGGGGGAAGTTGGCCACGCCCACCGTCACATTACCCCTCCACACACACCAAGCCACACCCACAGAACCGGTAGTTAACACATTTTACATTTCACCCCTGGTGCAGAGCATATATGATGACATCCGGGAGGATGGGCAGACCCACCACTGACCAAAACTGAGAGATTTTGATGATCCCACCTTGGTCAAATCCTGCTGCAGGAATAGCCATTCCTCAATCTCTGGCACTGGACAGGCATCGCGGCTGATCTATCTTTATACAGGTAGTCCTCAACTGATAATCATTCATTTAGCGACTAAAGTGACAACGCTGCTGAAAAAAGGGACTTGCGACCGTTTTTCACACTTACGACGGCTGCGGCTTCCCCGTGGTCAAAATTCAGGTGCTTATGCTGGTTGCAGTGTCCTGGGGTCATGTGATCGCTTTTTGCGGCTTTCTGACAAGCAAAGTCAATGGGGATGCCAGATTCACTTAACGACCGTGTTTGCTAACTTAACAACGGCGGCGATTCACTTAACGACTGCGGCCAGAAAGGTCGTAAAATGGAGCAAACCCTGCTTAACAACCTTCTTGTTTAGGGAAAGGGAATTTTGGGCTCAGCTGCGGTCCTAACTCGAGGACTACCTACACCGGCTTCTGCCTACCAGGATGTGATTAAGAGGAGGAAGGCACACCCAAAACGGAGCTCACCTGTGAGTGAACTTTACTCCTTGGTTACGCCACCCCAATCGCTTGAGAGTAACCAGGGAGACTCCCTCGCTAACTTGAGTTACTCAGCTGTGCAGAACTGTGCTCCGAAGTTGGAACTGGCCTTTTGTAGAAGTTGCATTTGTTGCTTTGTCACACTCCCAAAATGCACAAGATGGAGTGTTTGTGAGAATTCAAAGAACTCAGCTCTTAATTTATCACCTTATAGTGCAGGGCTCTCCAACCTTGGCAAGTTTACGACTGGTGGACTTCAACTCCCAGATTCTGGGAGTTGAAGTCCACCAGTCGTAAACTTGCCAAGGTTGGAGAGTCCTGTTCTAGAGCTCTCTTGGAATTCTTACCACTGGCATCAGAAAATTAAAAGCATATCTTTTCCTCCTCCTCCTTTTTCCTCTTCTGTTGAACCTTCTCTGAATCTATATCAGTGATGGCTAACCTTTTCCCGGACCGAGTGCCCAAAAGCGCGCATGAACCCCCAAAATGCAATGCGTGCACGCCTCCCGCTCCACAGAGACCGGAAGACCAGCTGGCCGGCGAGAGGTGCACGCACATGCGCGGCGGAGCTGAACTGGGGTGATGGCTCGCGTGCCCAGAGGGCACTGCGTGCCACCTCTGGCACATGCGCCATAGGTTCGCCATCACCGATCTATATCGATAAGCCGCTCTGGTAGTTTTTATGTATGTGTGTGTGTGTGTGTATGTTTTCTGAGGTTTTCGCGGGTGTTTGTAGGTCTTTGGTTATTCGGGTCTTCTCCCGCGTAGAATTGGAAGTATCTTGGCGACGTTTCGACGAAGTCTCATTCATCATCTTCACGCTGGTGTTCTCGGCTTCGTGTATGTAGGTCCTTGGTTATTCGGGTCTTCTCCCACGTAAAATTGGAAGTGTCTTGGCGACGTTTCGACGAAGTCTCATTCGTCATCTTCAGGCTGGTGTTCTCGGCTTCGTGCTTCCAGGAGCTTGCTCCTGCTTCGTGCTTCTTCGTGCTTGCTCCTGGAAGCACAAAGCCGTGAACACCAGCCTGAAGATGACGAATGAGACTTCGTCGAAACGTCGCCAAAACACTTCCAATTTTACGCGGGAGAAGACCCGAATAACCAAGGACCTATATATATACATAAGAAGCGATAGACGTCACGATCACCGGAACGTTTAAAAAGTTTAAAAATTTATTTAAAACTTATGCTAAGCTTTCGTCGGCCCCTACCGCTTCTTTTATAACTATACCTGGAACATATATATATATATATGCTGTAAATAAATTAATTACACATCATTAGGCCATTCTGTTCAGCCTTAGGGCTGCTTAAGGTAAAGGTAAAGGTTCCCCTCGCACATATGTGCTATCGTTCCCAATTTTAGGGGGCAATGCTCATCTCCGTTTCAAAGCCGAAGAGCCAGCGCTGTCCAAAGACGTCTCTGTGGTCATGTGGCTGGCATGACTCAATGCCAAAGGCGCACGGAATGCTGTTCCCTTCCCTCCAAAGGGGGTCCCTATTTTTCTACTTGCATTTTTTATCTGCTTTCGAACTGCTAGGTTGGCAGAAGCTGGGACAAGCAATGGGAGCTCACCCCGTTACGCGGCACTAGGGACTCAAACTGCTGAACTGCCGACCTTTCGATCAACAAGCTCAGCATCTTAACCACTGAGCCACCGCGTCCCCTAGGGATGCTTACCGGAGGGTTATTCCCACTGTATTCTTGGCACAATAGAGTGATTGCATTCAGATCACATATCCTGGACCTGTTTTACTGTATTTTTCTGAGTTTCTCCAATACTTGGAACTATAAATTAACCAAAGAGCAACAGTTTTCACAACGTGTTAGAAGCAAAGTTGACACTTACATGCCAGCCAAAAAATACGATACTATGATCCTACAAGCGTACTGAAAGTTTCTGTCCTTGAATAAAATGTGTTAATTGGAAAAAAGGTGCTACCAGTCTCCTGGGTTTTTGGGGGGGGGGGTTTTCTTTTTTTTAACTAAAATAGACTAGTCAAGCTTTCCTCCTACAAGGCTTCACAAGAATGACACCATATTTCTAGCAAAGCGCCTGCATTCACATGTCTGGGTCCAATTACAGTAAGCATATTGCGTGAACAGAATTTCTGAGTTTCCCAAATTATTCCTCTCGGGATTAGTGATTCTTTGAAAACACAGCACCAAGAGTGCCAGCATGACATCAATCTTTGCAGCCAAAGGTCGAATGCTCTCTTTACGTGACCTGGGTCAAGGTAATGTGTGAATACAGACGATGAGACGAGTTAGTTGAAGGCAGGCAGTTGGGTCTTCAGGTTTTAAAAGGATGATGTTGTGGTCCGCCAGCAGTCTGCGGAGCTCGCAGCGGAGTTGGACAGTGAGAAGGCCGGGGAGGACCATGAGCCAGTAATGGAGTCTGGGGAAGGCTCGGACGAGGGCTCTGCGTCGGAGGCCAGGGCCATCTGGGAGTGATGCGCAGACTCCGGAGCTTCCAGTCGGATATCAGAGAGGCGGAGGAACACGAGGAGCCTGTTCCTAGTGCGTACATGCGCAGAGCTGCCAGAAGGCAAGAAAAATTAAAACAAAAGGGACGACTCAGGAGTAAGGCCTGGAGATGATTGGTACCGCTCCCATAACGCTTAAAAGAGGAGCAAAGGCACGTGGGCCCTTTGCAGGAAAGCAACGTTGTTAATTCTGTTCCCAGTCGGCATCTCTGTTTGATTCTGGACTCTGTGTGGCTTTGCCAAGTAGGTCTTTGGCAGAGTGTCAAGGGAGTTAAAGGTTGGTGATCATCCCAAAGGACTTCTCCCAAAGGACTTTTTGCAATTAATTGGGACTCAGCTGTGAATGAATGTAATTCACAGCTTTTGCAATAATAGAAGTGAAACAAAAAAGAAAAAAAAAAGAAAGTCCAGGAAAACCTTTGGGATTCTCAACCATTTCTTCAATCTTTCATCCTGGCTTGAAGTGCCACCTCATTTAGCGTCACAACTTACAGCGGTTCCTTTAGTGACCATTTGATGTTACAACACCGCTGGAAAAAAAAGTGACTTAAGGACCGTGTTTCACAGCTGCGGCCTTCCCCGTGGTCACATGATCAAAATTCAGACACCTGGCCACTGACTCCTATTTACGACGGTTGCAGTGTCCCCGTGGTCCTGTGATCCACTTTCTGACAAGCAAAGTCAACGGGGAGACCGTATTCACTTTAACAACCGTGTTACTAAGTTAACAACTGCTAGGATTCGCTTCACGACAAGCGGCAAGGAAGGTCGTAAAACAGGGCAAAACTCACCTAGCAAACGTCTCGCTTAGCAATACAGATTTTGAACTCGATTGTGTGTCGTAAACCAAAGACTACCTATATAAAGTATTATCTAGACGAGATGGATGGCATATAAATATAAGCATCATCTGTTTTTAACAACCCCATAATCCCTTGTGGGGTGGAGTCTGGGCAACTGAATGGAGCTAGCAGGATGTTTAATGTCCGGATGCCCTTCCTGTCGCCAATACGGAGTTTTGTTCAGCAGATATATTCTCATTGACGGCGCATAAATATAATAAGTTAATAAAATAAATTACTTATTATGAATTAGTAAAATAAATTACTTATTTATGAATAAATTATGAATTGCCCAAATTCTCAATCTTGACAACTTTAAGAGGTGTGGACTTCAATTCCCAGAATTCTCCCACCAGAATTCTGGGAATTGAAGTCCACACTTCTTAAAGTTGCCAAGTTCGAGAACCAGTGCTTTAAAGCTCCAGAACCAAGAGGACAGAAACTATTGATCCGAAACCAATCAACTGAATTTTAAATTGGAGGTTTATATTGAGACCGAGGGCCTGGATGAGGAATGGCAGGAAAAGGAAGATGATCTAATCGGTCAAATTGGTTTTTATGGCTGGCAATTTCTGAATTTTTCTTGCCTTTCAAGCTTTTAACCGGTCAAATTAAATAAGGTTTCTTTTTGTTCCTGGCGTAAAGAAAAATTCGAACTGGGCACGTATCCTGCTTTAGTTTAATCTTTTGGCAGCTCAGCTGTACCAGCTCAGTCGTTTATATTTTTCATTTTTCTATTTTACCTTTCTCTAGGGACATGGTTAAGTTTAGGGGGTCACTTCTTATTTTAGCTTTGCGACAACCCTGTGAGGTTAGGCCAGGGTGAGAGACAACATTGTACAAAAAGTCACTGAAGCTGGTTATCTGGATGCAGCTGGACTTGACATGGGGACATGTTTTGACTTCCCAATCTAGCCTATGTATGTCAGGGATCACTTGGTGGTCTCCCGTCCTACTAATTAAAACCAGGCTTAATTCCTAATTTGCAAGGCCAAATAAGTTTCAGCCAGCTGCTGATCACGCAGAAAGACTCATCGAGGCCCTTCCATCCACACTACCAGAAATTGGTCTGGATCAGGAGAGGGGGCCTGCCCCACCCTCAGAATAAAAAAAATTCCACTTTTGCACCAGATAAACAAGAAAACCTTGGATTGGTTTCGTGGTTAAAGAAAACAATGGCGATTCCCAGAAAGCGAAGGGAAAATCCAAAATGACTCACTCCGATTTCTTTTTGCTAGCTGCATGCTTTTCTTTTCGCAATACACACATACCCAGAGGTCGTCCTCAACCTACGGCCACAATTGAACCCAGGCTTTATGTTGTTAAGTGAGGACATTTCTTAAAGGAGTTTTGCTCCGTTTTATGACCTTTCTTGCTTCGGTTCTTAAGTGAATCACTGCCCTTGGTAAGTTAGCAACCTGGTTGTTAAGTGAATCTGACTTATCCATCGGAAAGTTGCAAAAAGGTAACGGTCATAAATACGAACCAGGTTTCTAAGCGTCTGAATTTTGATCACGTGGCCATGAGGGATGCTGCGAAGGTCGTAACTGTGGGAAAAAAAGTCACTTTTTTCAGTCCTGTTGTAACTCTGGTCACTAAATGAACTCTTGTATAAGTTGAGGACTACCCGTACACAAAAGGTTGTGAGTCTCTTCAGAAGTGTAGCTAAAGGAGTACAGGGTGAGGAAGGGAGAAATTGGACAGGCGGCACCAAAATTTAGCCCCCCCCCCCAAAGTGACCATTTTTCACACTTACGACTGACGCAGCCGTCCCCCCCCAATTTACATTAGGATGCTTGGCAACTGACTCATATTTATGACGGTTGCAGCGTCCCAGAGTTACGCGATCGCCCTCTGCGACCTCCTGACAAGCAAAGTCCACGGGGAAGCCAGATTCACTTAACAACCACTGTGTGACTCACTTAACGGCGGCGGCGAGAAAAATCGTAAGAGGGGGCAAAACTCACTTCACAAACGTCTCACTCAGCAACGTAAACCCTGGGCTCTATTAGGGTCGGAAGTCGAGGACTACCTATAAGAGGATATGTTGAGGGTACGTGGCAAGACTCCCACCCCATTTTTTGTATAAAAAAAAAGCGGGGGGGGGAGGGACAAGGATATGAAGCCCACGAGCCGCTTTCCTTAAAAGTTTACAAAGGGGAGAGAAAAGCTATTATCATTTTTCACTTCTGCCTTTTGGACGTCAGGAAGCGTGAAGCAAGAAAGTGAAATGAAAAAGAAAAACCAAATAGCAGAAGCAGAGATTTCGGCTCTAAAATCACCTGGGAAACTTGCTAGGGAGATGACATGAAATGTGGGACAAAATAGATCTCTGGGTTGAGAAACATTTAAGCCAGCATTCTCCAACTTTTCCAGGTTGGCGGTCTGACGCGAGGTGCGGGGGGGGGGTGGGGGGAGAGGGGATGGATTTGTGTGAGAGGCAGGCACACGCACGCACAACTTCATTTGGGTGTGCAGTGGGTGCACATGTCCTCCACTTGCGTGAGTCGGGCTTGCCTGTGCGTACGCCGGCCCACCGCTCACACGGAATAGGCCACGGACCGGTACTGGGCCACAGCCCACAGGTTGGGGACCTCTGATTTTAATGATTCAGACAATCATTGGTCCTCTGGGGGTGCCATAGGAGGAACTTACTTGATCCATTCAGGGGTTGCTATAGTGTATATATATATATATATATAAACACAATATATTTATTTTCTTACTTTTTCCTAGGATTTACATGTGTTTTTCTTTAGTCAGGTTTTTCCTACGTAAACCAAGATTTTTCTGCAGCCCTAGTTCAGTGAAGTCACATCCATTAGTTTCTGGGCTTTTTTTCTTCCTGCTTCCTGCTGGCTGCCAGAAGAAAAAAATGCCCAGAAACTAGTGGATGTGACTTTACTGAACTAGGCCTGCAGAAAAATCTTGGTTTATATAGAAAAAACCTGGCTAAAGAAAAACAGACACAATATATATATATATACAATATAGTGTATTTCAAACTTGGCCCCTTTAAGATGGGTAGACTTCTACTCCCAGAATTCCCCAATCAAACCTGGCGCCTTTAAGATGGGTGGACTTCCATTCCCAGAATTCCACAGTCAAACCTGGCCCCTTTAAGATGGGTGGACTTCCATTCCCAGAATTCCACAGTCAAACCTGGCTCCTTTAAAATGGGTGGACTTCAACTCCCAGAATTGCCCAATCAAACCTGGCCCCTTTAAGATGGGTGGACTTCCATTCCCAGAATTCCACAGTCAAACCTGGCCCCTTTAAGATGGGTGGACTTCCACTCCCAGAATTCCCTAGCCAACTTGGCCCCTTTAAGATGGGTGGACTTCTACTCCCAGAATTGCCCAATCAAACCTGGCCCCTTTAAGATGGGTGGACTTCCATTCCCAGAATTCCACAGTCAAACCTGGCCCCTTTAAGATGGGTGAACTTCAACTCCCAGAATTCCCAAGTCAAACCTGGCCCCTTTAAAATGGGTGGACTTCCACTCCCAGAATTCCCCAGTCAACCTGGCCCCTTTAAGATGGGTGGACTTCAACTCCCAGAATTCCCCAGTCAAACCTGGCCCCTTTAAGATGGGTGGACTTCCACTCCCAGAATTCCCCAGCCAACCTGGCCCCTTTAAGATGGGTGGACTTCAACTCCCAGAATTCCCCAGCCAGCTATGTTGGCTGAGGGATTCTGGGAGTTGAAGCCCACCCATCTTAAAGGGGCCACGTTTGAAAATAACTGATCTAGATGATCTTGAGGATGTCCTCCAAGTCTATGGCCAAGTTGATACGACTCTCTTAGCTCGGCATACAGACAAACAGACTGCACTGGTATGAACACAGCCAGTTTTCTCTCCCCTTTCTAATTAACAGCTATCATTTTAGGGGCAAAATGGCACCTTCCATCTTACCCATGTACTTTTTGCTAACTAACAGAGGTGGCCGACCCCATAACCCCTCATCCACGGCTCCCCAATCTGCCCTGCTCCAGAAGTGTGTGGCTTCAAATCCCCCTGACAGTCAGATGATTTCATCAGTTTAAAAGGAAATTTCTCAACAGCCCTGCCCAGATCTGCAATTTCAAGCAAACTGAGTGTTACCAAGAATCTTGGACAAATCTAGAGTTGAAGTGAGCAGAGAAACTTGCCAATGTCATCTCTCCTCCAGGAAGTCAAAGCAAATAGACTGACAGCTGTCACACTCTTTGCTTCTTCTGTGGATACACACAGTAAGCGTTCACCTAACGTATTTAAGGCAGGCACTGAATTAACCCATCTCCTAGGTCAGAAGTCAGCAACCTGTGGCTCCGGAGCCTCATGCGGCTTTTTGGGCCCTCTGCTGTGACTCCTTGTCAGGTGATCCCAACACTGGCTGACCCCGCCCCTCGCTCTCCCCTCCCAGTCACTCCTCACCTGACCTGAGAAGGTAAGGGCGACGGTGAGGGATGGAGAAGTGCCAGGGCAGAGACAGAGAGATACAGAGAGAGCAGGAGAGAGAGAGACCTAGAGAGATACAGAGAGAGCAGGAGAGAGAGACCTAGAGAGATACAGAGAGAGCAGGAGAGAGAGACATAAAGAGATACAGAGAGAGCAGGAGAGAGAGAGAGACCTAGAGAGATACAGAGAGAGCAGGAGAGAGAGACCTAGAGAGATACAGAGAGAGCAGGAGAGAGAGACATAAAGAGATACAGAGAGAGCAGGAGAGAGAGAGAGAGACCTAGAGAGATACAGAGAGAGCAGGAGAGAGAGACCTAGAGTGATACAGAGAGAGCAGGAGAGAGAGACATAAAGAGATACAGAGAGAGCAGGAGAGAGAGAGAGACATAGAGAGATACAGAGAGAGCAGGAGAGAGAGAGACATAGAGAGATACAGAGAGAGAGGGAGAGAGAGAGACATAGATACAGAGAGAGAGACATAGAGAGATACAGAGAAAGCAGGAGAGAGAGAGACATAGATAGATACAGAGTGAGAGGGAGGGGAGAGAGAGATATGTTAAAAGAATTTTGTGGTTCCCGGTGTTTTTAAACAACTAGTTCTCTGCCCTAATGAACGGCTGGGTAGGCGTGGCTAGGGGATCATGTGACTGGTGGAAGTGAGTGACATTGAGTTTGGCCACGCCCCCCCAGGTTTTGTGGCTCCCGGTGTTTTCTTTTCTGTAGGAAATCCAAATGGCTCTTTTGAGTATTTAAGGTTGCAGACCCCTGTCCTAGGTTTACACTATACTTTAAACCACAAATTAAAGCGAAAGGCTTCTTGCAAAATGCCAAGTCACCAAAACACAAGCTAGGCTGAACCGCAATTAAGTTTAAGGTGTCATGTGAATGCAGTGGCTAGGTTTCGGAGCCACATTGGTTATATATCTGGGATGGAGGTGGCACACAGAGCCCTCTCTGTGGGCACGCGTGCCGTCGCCAGCTGCTCTTCCAAGGTCCGGCGTGTACATGCATGCATGTGGCGGCCAGCTGCTCTTCCGGGTTCTGGTGCTCACACATGCTCTAGTTTTGGCACTCAGTGCTGAAAAGGTTAGCCATCACTGTTACATATGGATTTTATTGATTTTATTTATATCCTGCCTTTACTATTTTTATAAACAATTCACGGCGGGAAACATGGTAATTCTCCTTTCTCCTCCTATTTTCCCCAGAAAAACAACCCTGTGAGGTGGGTTGGGCTGAGAGACAGAGATTGGCCCAAAGTCACCCAGCTGGCTTTCATGCCTAAGGCGGGACTAGAACTCCCCGTCTCCTGGTGAGTCACCCAGCTGTCTTTGGTGCCTAAGGCAGGACTAGAATTCCCCATCTCCTGGTGATTGGCCCAAAGTCACCCAGCTGGCTTTCATGCCTAAGGCGGGACTAGAACTCTCCGTCTCCTGGTGATTGGCCCAAAGTCACCCAGCTACTTTCATGCCTAAGGCGGGACTAGAACTCCCCGTCTCCTGGTGATTGGCCCAAAGTCACCCAGCTGGCTTTTGTGCCTAAGGCGGGACTAGAACTCCCCGTCTCCTGGTGATTGGCCCAAAGTCACCCAGCCTGCTTTCATGCCTAAGGCGGGACTAGAACTCTCCGTCTCCTGGTGATTGGCCCAAAGTCATCTAGCTGGATTTCATGCCTAAGGCAGGACTAGAACTCTCCATCTCCTGGTGATTGGCCCAAAGTCATCTAGCTGGATTTCATGCCTAAGGCAGGACTAGAACTCTCCATCTCCTGGTGATTGGCCCAAAGTCACCCAGCTGGCTTTCATGCCTAAGGCGGGACTAGAACTCCCCGTCTCCTGGTGATTGGCCCAAAGTCACCCAGCTGGCTTTCATGCCTAAGGCGGGACTAGAACTCCCCGTCTCCTGGTGATTGGCCCAAAGTCACCCAGCTGGCTTTCATGCCTAAGGCGGGACTAGAACTCTCTGTCTCCTGGTGATTGGCCCAAAGTCACCCAGCTGGCTTTCATGCCTAAGGCAGGACTAGAACTCTCTTGTCTCCTGGTGATTGGCCCAAAGTCACCCAGCTGGCTTTCATGCCTACGGCGGGACTAGAACTCCCCGTCTCCTGGTGATTGGCCCAAAGTCACCCAGCTGGCTTTCATGCCTAAGGCGGGACTAGAACTCCCCGTCTCCTGGTGATTGGCCCAAAGTCATCCAGCTGGCTTTCGCGCCTAAGGCAGGACTAGAACTCCCCATCTCCTGATGATTGGCAACCTATGTGGCTTGTATAAACATAACAAGCACCCCTTGAATATTTGACTCAGCTCTTGTTTCTGGGAGGATTCCTGTGGGGTGAATTCAGATGTGGGCATGCTAGCAAGGAAGATGTGTGTGGGGGGCAAGCCAACCGCTTCCTTCCTCGGGAAAATCAGAATTTTCTCCTGAAAGTCTGCCTTCTTCTAAGAGAGGCCCTGGATTTCCTCTCTTAGAAGAGGGCAGACTTCTGCCTTCTCCTAAAGGGGGGACTCAGGCATGTTGGCAGATCTTTGTGGGTCTGAAACCCCCCCAACGAAGAAGGAAGGCTTGAAAAGGGAATTTTGCTGCAGCTATGAATTCCCAGGATCATAGAGTTGGAAGGGACCCTTGGAGATCTTCTAGTCCAACCCTCTGCTTGAGCAGGAGTCGTCATACAATCTCGGACAAATGGTTGCCCAGTCGCTTCTTGAAAACCTCCAGCAATGAAGTGGCCTTAATTGCAGGAGGCAGGCCATTTTGCTGATTGACAGCTCGTCCTCAACTTACGACCACGAAGAATTGAAATAAGACTCAGAAACAAGAAGTTTATATGAAATTGTAGTGGCTGGAATATCTGGGTTAAAAAAATTTTTTTTAATTAAATTTATATGCCACCCTTCTCCGAAGACTCAGGGCGGCTTACAATGCATTAAGCAATAGCCTTCATACTTTTGTATATTTATACAAAGTCAGCTTATTGCCCCCACAAACTGGGTCCTCAATTTACCTGCCTTAGAAAGGATGGAAGGCTGAGTCGACCTTGGGCCTGGTGAGATTCGAACTTACAGTAATTGCAGACAGCTGGATGTTAATAACAAGCTTTAGTCTGCTTATTAGCCTGTTGAGCTATCCAAGGCTCTTAATATACTTAATATATATTTTTAATTCTTAATATATATACTTAATTGGTTTCTACTAATATGTTGAATTGTATTATTTGGAATAGTTGATAAAGGAATCATTTGTGATTAGAAGAGAATTTAAGGAAATAATTGTGGATGGCACTATGTTGTGTGAATTTAAATTGAGGGGTTCCAATTTTAGGGAGGGAAAAGAAAAATTGAATCATATTAGGATGAGAAGTTAAGATGAAGGGTAATATTGGTTTCTTAAAATTAGAGAGCATAAATGCTATGATAAAAATTGAACATATAAAATTGTGTTAAAGATGAACGAAAATTTAAGACCGGGCCAATATTCTGTTCAGAAAAGATGTATTGTATGTTTGTTTGGGACATGGCCATGGTCATAAGTATGAACCAATGGCCAAGCGTCTGAATTTTGATCAAATGACCCTGGGGGCTGTTACAAACGTCGTAAGTGTGAAAAACTGTAACTTTCAACTGTCACTAAATGAACAAGGTCGCACGTCGAGGGACTATCTGTGCACAATGCTCAGTTGTCGAGGAAGAACCTTGTTGAATTCAGTTTCTCCCTATCAAAGGCGCACAGAATCACGTTTCAAATGAAACAGAAAGTGTAACGGAAAATAAAAACTAATTGTGCAATGAACAGCGTGACTAAATCATTTACATCATAAACATCAACTTTGTTCCTCATTTATGGTTTTTCGTCTGCTGGAAATCACAGCCGGCAGCAATACCCTGCCCATCTTAAAAAAAAATAATAATTAAGTAATCATAGGAGTTATAGATTAACCCGGAACCACGAAACAACACTCAGAAGGCAGGGCAAGCACATGCAAATTTGTAGAAAACCCCTGTAAATATATGAATTAAAGAATCAAACGACTAAAATGAGACTTCAGAGGGAAGAAAAAGTGAAGCACTCTGCTTAGCTTTATAAATCAGATTTGAAATAAAGAAACCTGAAATTCTCTTAATTGGTATGTGTTACCAATTAAGAGAATCTGTATTACAGGTAATCCTCGATTTACGACCACATTTTTTTAAAATTTGATTTATATGCCGCCCTTCTCCGAAGACTCAGGGCGGCTTACAGTGCGTTAAGCAATAGCCTTCATCCTTTTGCATATTTATATTTATACAAAGTCAGCTTATTGCCCCCAATAAACTGGGTCCTCAATTTACCCACTTTATAAAGGATGGAAGGCTGAGTCAACCTTGAGCCTGGCTGGGATTGAACTCGCAAGTAATTGCAGGCAGCTGGATCTTAAATGCTGCCTTTGTAGGAGGCATAACTCCCCTACGCTACTCAGGCTCCTTGGCCTGAGCCCCAAATGTTTGTTGCTGTTTTTTCAGTGGATTTTGCCCCCTTTAGGACCGTCATAAATATGAACCCGTTGTCAAACGTCTGAGTTTTGATCCTGAGGATGCTGCAAAGGTCATAAGTCTGAAACACACTTGTTTTCTCATGCCATCGTAACTTCGGTCACTAAACGAACTGTCGTAAGTGGAGGACAACCTGCATTTATTTCAAATAATAAATTTTATTTCTGAGAGGGGAAGAAAACAAGGGGAACGCCCCTGAAAACAACTCTCCCCTTTTGATATTTCTCTAGCTATTCCGTGCTCACCTAACCCTTTTTGCAAAAGTTAGAGAAACGTGGGGTTTTTTCCAGCGAAAATGGAAAAACGGCTAAGAATGCAAAATTCCGATCTTAGCATCAAGTTGAATTAACTTCCAGCAAATCCTTCGAAGAGGTTGTGTGAGGCTGACGCTGCATTCAGAAAAGGAGAACCGAGATTCTCTTGAAACCGCAAAAAGAAGGAACCGAAAGCAATCCCAGAGCACATCCAAACTAAACACGGCCAACTCACAACCCCAAAATAACTTTGACGAAAAGTGAAAAAACACAGAGAAGTCGACAGAGAAAAAGCCGAAATTCCTAAATCCTTATCCTATCATGGCGTGTGACCTGTGCAAACAATACACATTAATCAGCAAAAACTGAAAAGAAGAAGAAAAGATAACGTTGGCTGAGCAAAATACATCAGAGAGCTCAAGCAAGTGAGCCAAGCCACAAGCTGATCTTCTAATCAACACCAGTGAAAAGGAATTCCTTTCCAAAGAATGGAGTCTGGAGCTTCCTTCTCTCACTTCCCACACTCCTACATCTATCTATCTATCTATCTATCTATCTATCTATCTATCTATCTATCTATCTATCTATCTATCTATCTATCTATCTATCTATCCATCCATCCATCCATCCATCCATCCATCCATCCATCCATTCATTTGTTCATTTTCCATTAAACAATTTTGTTCCATGGGGCAATTTTATTTTATTTATTTTATTTATTTGCTTATTGTTACCATGAAACAATTTTTGTTCCATGGGGTGATTTTATTTTTTATTTCACTTATTTTATCTACTTATATCCCGCCTTCATTATTTTGTACAAATAAGGTTGTGAACCTAATTCAACGCACCTTCCTCCTATTTTTCCCACAACAACAACCCTGTGAGGTGCGCCCTGCTCTGAGAGAAAGGGACTGGTCCAAAGTCACCCTACCGGATTTCATACCTAGTAGAACTAGAAGTCACCGTCTCCTGACTCACCGTCTCCTGGTGATTGGCCCAAAGTCACCCAGCTGGGTTCTGTGCTTAAGGTGGATCTTGAACTCGTGATCTCTTGTGTCTTAACCATTGCACCAAACTGGATCTCTAAGACTTAGGGTGTACAGATAGTCCTCAGTGTACGACCACATTTGAGACCAGAATTCCTGTTGCTAAGGAAGACTTAGGTTGTTTTCAGTGCTATTGTAACTTCAAATGGTTGTAAGTCAAGGACCTGAGTTCGTCCTCCTTTAGGTACTGAAGCCTAAAGTAACCTGGGGCCAGACACCCCCCCCCGCCCTCTCTCACACAGGCCCACCTCACAGGGTTGTTGTGTGACAGATCACAGATAGCCCACAGCCATAATTCAGCCCAAAATGTCAGTTGCTAAGCCAAGCAGCTGTTAAATAAGTGAATCACAGCAACTGTTAATTTAGTAACGTGGTCGTTAAGTGAACCTGGCTTCCCCAATGGAGTTTGCTTATCCGAAGGTCGCAAAAGGGGACATTGCAACCGTCATAAACACATAAATACCGTTCTCCGAATTTTGATCAAGTGACCACAGAGATGCCGCTACGGTCGTTAAGTGTGAAAGAAAAAGGTCACAGGTCGTTTTTTTCAATGCTGTTGTAACTTCGGTCACTAAATGAACTGGTGTAAATCGAGGACTACCTGTACAATATCCTAATGTCGATCTGACAGACGGGTTTTGGGGTGGTTGTTATTGTTGTTGTTTTGCGATGTAGTGGAATAATGACCCTAACTCAATTACTTTGTTAAGCATTGAGGCATTGTAGAATATGGGTTAATTCAGTCGCCAGGTTAAACATGTTGTGTGAATGAAACCCCAGGCTAGTTGAAAGAATAAGAGTATTTGCATGTGGGGCAAGGGCCGGCTGATTTAAAAGGCCCTCTAATATTCGCCAAAGGTATAGATTGGAAGGGATCTTGGAGATCATTTAGTCCAGGGATCTGCAACCTTCAATACTCAAAGAGCCATTTGGACCCGTTTCCCGCAGAAAAGAAAACACCGGGAGCCACAAAACCTGGGTGAGCATGGCCAATTGACGTCACTCACTTCCACCGGTCACATGACATCCCCCTTAGCCACGCCTACCCAGCCGATCATTAGGGCAGAGAACCAGTTGTTAAAAAACACCGGGAATCACAAAATCCTATTGACATATCTCTCTCTCCCTTCCCTCTCTTTCTGTATCTCTCTATGTCTCTCTCTCTCTCTCCTGCTCTCTCTGTATCTCTTTATGTCTCTCTCTCTTGCTCTCTCTGTATCTCTCTATGTCTCTCTCTCTCTCTCCTGCTCTCTCTGTATCTCTTTAGGTCTCTCTCTCTCCTGCTCTCTCTGTATCTCTCTAGGTCTCTCTCTCTCCTGCTCTCTCTGTATCTCTCTAGGTCTCTCTCTCTTGCTCTCTCTGTATCTCTCTATGTCTCTCTCTCTCCTGCTCTCTCTGTATCTCTTTAGGTCTCTCTCTCTCCTGCTCTCTCTGTATCTCTCTAGGTCTCTCTCTCTTGCTCTCTCTGTATCTCTCTATGTCTCTCTCTCTCTCCTGCTCTCTCTGTATCTCTTTAGGTCTCTCTCTCTCCTGCTCTCTCTGTATCTCTCTATGTCTCTCTCTCTCTCCTGCTCTCTCTGTATCTCTTTATGTCCCTCTCTCCTGCTCTCTCTGTATCTCTTTATGTCTCTTTCTCCTGCTCTCTCTGTATCTCTCTATGTCTCTCTCTCTCTCCTGCTCTCTCTGTATCTCTTTATGTCTCTCTCTCCTGCTCTCTCTGTATCTCTTTATGTCTCTCTCTCTCTCCTGCTCTCTCTGTATCTCTCTATGTCTCTCTCTCTCTCCTGCTCTCTCTGTATCTCTTTATGTCCCTCTCTCCTGCTCTCTCTGTATCTCTCTAGGTCTCTCTCTCTCTCTCCTGCTCTCTCTGATCTCTCTGTCTCTGCCCTGGCCGCTTCTCCGTCCCCCGCCATCGCCCTTACCTTCTCAGGCCAGGTGAGGAGTGACTGGGAGGGGAGGGCGAGGGGCGGGGCCAGCCCGTGGTGGGATCACCTGACAGAGAGCCACGGCAGAGGGCCCAAAAAGCCACATGGGGCTCCAGAGTCATAGGTTGCCGACCCCTGATTTAGTCCAACCCTTGGCTGGCTTAAAATTAAGTAGCTATTCAGTCAGGCCATTTCAAGAATGAAGTGATTATGTTAGTAACCCGAGTTAATTATAAGTCAGTGTGAGACACAGGCGCCCTGAAGGTAAAATATTACTCAATTCTCAATACGCCAACGTCTGACTTATATCCTGAAAATGGGAAAATTGTACCTAGGAGCAATCCTATCCTTCCCGAACAAACATCCCGCCTTTGGAAATCTAGCTTCTCAGGGACGGGAGTTTTCCTTTAACTTTCTCTCTGATTGGTCTGTTTGCCAAAGGCAGGGAAAATGCTCGGAAAATAAAGTTTTGCTGTAAACTGGCTAGAGGGGGAGAAGAGTGAGATATAAATTTAATAAATAACCAATTTATTATTAATGATTCCCTTAACCCTCTCAAGGTGAAATCGGAGGATCGGCTGACAATCTTGGCGAGGTTAGCCACTTTTCCAATGGCCTAGCACTTTTTATTTATTTAGCCAGGATTTGGGTGTCACCAAGGCCTTTAGGATAATGTTTTTTTTTCCAACCCTGGCCACTTGAAGATCTGTGGAATTGAACTCCCAGAATTTCCCAGCCGGCATTTGTAACTCTACCTCTTTACCGACTTACTTTGATATTCTTTAAACCCACCCTGTCCAACAAGCCAGGATGATATGGCTACTTAGATGGCCAATGTCAGAAAGTTCATTCTCAGTTTATCTGGAAACCACTCAGCCACTCTTTTATTTCCATCCCAGAACTTCCTCTTTCTTTGCAAAGAAACTGAGCTGCATTCACACAACCCACCTAACTTTCCTTCCAGGAAAATGAGGCTGCATTCACACGACACGCTGATTTTTTTCCCCCCACCACTCCAGGATAACCAAGCTGTATTCACATGACAGCTTAACTTTCCTTCCAAGTTAACCAGGCTGCTCCCAACACAAAGTGCTTAACTGTTTTTTCCAGGATAACCAGGCTGCATTCACACAACATGTTTAACTTTTCTTCCAAGATAACCAGGCGGCATTCCCACAAAACGCTCAACTTTCCTTCCAGGATAACCAGTGAGGGTGCGTTCCCACAGCACAATTACGGCTACTTCCCCCCACCCCCCCACCTCCCCAGGATAACCAGGCCACACCAAAGCTTAACTTTCCTTCCAGGATAATAACCAGGCCGCATTCACACGACCCACTGTGTAATTTTTTTTTCCTGCATAACCAAACTTCATTCACACAAATAGCTGAACTTTCCTTCCAGGAGAACCAGGCTGCATTCACAGACACAATTTAACTTTATTTCCAGGCTGAATTCACAAGAAAGGCGGAACTTTCCTTCCAAAAGATAACCAGGCCGCATTCACACAACATGTTTCACTTTCCTTCCAGGACAACCAGGCTGTCATTCACACAAAGTGCTTAACTTTTGCCCCCCAGGATAACCAAGCTGTATTCACACGAATTACAACTTTCCTTCCAGGATAACCAGGCCGCATTCACACGACCCACTGAGTAATTTTTTTTTCCTGCATAACCAAACTTCATTCACACAAATAACTGAACTTTCCTTCCAGGAGAACCAGGCCATCATTCACACAAAGTGCTTAACTTTTGCCCCCAGGATAACCAAGCTGTATTCACACGAATTACAACTTTCCTTCCAGGATAACCAGGCCACAGGCCACTCTGAATTATTTTTCCAGCCTAACCCAGCTGAATTTACAGGACACGCTTTACTTTCACAGACACAATTTAACTTTATTCCCAGGCAGAATTCACAAGAAACGCCGAACTTTCCTTCCCAAAGAGAACCAGGCCTCATTCACACAAAGTGCTTAACTTTGGCCCCCAAAAGTGAATAACCCAAGCTGTATTCACACGTATTACAACTTTCCTTCCAGGACAACCAGGCTGCATTCACAACCGCCCGAGGAACTATTTTTTTTCTCTCCATCCAGCCACATTCACACGACAGGCTTTCCTTTCCTTCCAGGCGAAACCAGGCTGCGTTCACACGACACGTTTCAACTTTTATTCCCAGGCTGAATTCACAAGAAAGGCGGAGCTTTCCTTCCCAAAGAGAACCAGGCCGCACTCACCCAAAGTGCTTAACTTTTGCCCCCAAGATCCCCAAGCTGTATTCACACGAATTACAACTTTCCTTCCAGGACAACCAGGCTGCATTCACAACCGCCCGAGGAACTTTTTTTTTCTTTTTCTCCAGCCTCACTCAGCCGCATTCACACAACACGCTTTCCTTTCCTTCCAGGCGAAAGCAGGCTGCGTTCACACGACACGTTTCAACTTTTATTCCCAGGCTGAATTCACAAGAAAGGCGGAGCTTTCCTTCCCAAGGAGAACCAGGCCGCACTCACCCAAAGTGCTTAACTTTTGCCCCCAAGATCCCCAAGCTGTATTCACACGAATTACAACTTTCCTTCCAGGACAACCAGGCTGCATTCACAACCGCCCGAGGAACTTTTTTTTTCTTTTTCTCCAGCCTCACTCAGCCGCATTCACACAACACGCTTTCCTTTCCTTCCAGGCGAAAGCAGGCTGCGTTCACACGACACGTTTCAACTTTTATTCCCAGGCTGAATTCACAAGAAAGGCGGAGCTTTCCTTCCCAAGGAGAACCAGGCTCCATTCAGGCTGATTTCTTCCCCTTCCCCACCCATCCCAACACACACACACACACACAGACCCAGGATAACCAACATGCATGCATCATTCCCACGACACGCTTCCACCCGTGCAATCCGTCCCGCCCTGCCTCGGTCGGTGCCCAGGCTAAGCGTAAAAATGACATCCCCAAGGAGTGCCAAGCGCGCAATCTGGCTGCCTTTCCAGGCTGGGGTCCCGCGGCCCGGGGCGAGGCGGGCTGGGGTCTCTCTCCCTCCCGGGGACTTTGGCTTTCCTCCCGGGCCGCCCCTGGGCTGGGCTGAGCTGGGCTGGGCTCCCTTTCTGGCTCACCCAAGCGGAGGAAAAGCACCACGCTGAACATGGAGAGCAAAGTGGGCACCACGACGCCCAGGAAGGTGGAGAGCTTGCGGGACGTCGGGGCCGCTTCGTCCGGCCCCAGCGAGGAGCTGCTGCACAGCCGGTAAGCCAGCAACGGGCTCCGCTCCGACAGGCCGCCGCTCCGACGGCCGGGCATGATCCTCGCTTCGCCGCCGCCGCCGCTGTTGCTGCTTGCTGGTTGCGCGCACAACGACCGCTCCGATTGCGAACCGGCCTCTCCGGAGCCCAGCCTTCCCCGGAGCCCAGCACCGCCCTCGGCCAGCCCCGATCCCCGCCTCCTTGTCCCGGCTCAACCCCGAGCGCTTGTCCGGCTGGAGAGAAAAGAACGAAGCACCGGCTGGGTTTGAGCTCTCCCGGCTTGGAAACCCCGTTCAGACGACTCCCGGTGGAAGAATGGAAGTTCCCAAAGTGGGCGCATTCCCACGGCAGGCTGGTTTGGGCTGGGCTGCTGGACGGGAGCCACGAGGGCAAAGCGCCACAAAGAGTTGTGTGTAGGCAACAATGAGGGTCCCCCCTCCCCGCCCCATATCAACCCACTTTGCAGGTAGTCCTCGACTTACAACCCTGCGTTCTTTTAGTGACTGTTCGAAGTTATAACCGCACTGAGAAAAAAGTGGCTTTTTCTATAGGCCTTCTGCATTAAAAAAACAAAACAACGTAAGAGGTTGCAGAAACAAGCCATGGCTGGTCTATAGTGAGGAGATGGAGGCAGGGGTGGGCATGATAGTATTTTATGATATTTGAGGGGCTGGCACAGAGAGGAAGGGGTCAAGATATTTTCGGAAGGAAGGAAGGAAGGAAGGAAGGAAGGAAGGAAGGAAGGAAGGAAGGAAGGAAGGAAGGAAGGAAGGAAGAGCAATAGCACTTAGACTTATATACCGCTTCACAGTGCTATTACAGCCATCTCTAAGCGGTTTACGGAGTCAGCCTCTTGCTCCCAACAGTCTGGGTCCTCATTTTACCGACTTTGGAAGGATGGATGGAAGAAAGAAAGAAAGAAGAAAGAAGAGAGAGAAAAAGAAAGAAAGGAGAGAGAGAGAGAGAGAGAAAGAAAGAAAGAAAGAAAGAAAGAAGGAAGGAAGAAAGAAAGAAAGAAAGAAAGAAAGAAAGAAAGAAAGAAAGAAAGAAAGAAAGAAAGAAAGAAAGAAAGAAAGAAGAAAGAAAGAAAGACACCTGAGTGAACCATGGATGGACAGAAGACATGGCTAGTCTAATGAAGAGAAGGACCAGGGGAGACATGATAGCATCTTTCAATATTTGAGGGGCTGCCACAGAGAGGAGTGGGTCAAGCTATTTTCCAAAGCAAAAGGAAGGAAGGAAGGAAGGAAGGAAGGAAGGAAGGAAGGAAGGAAGGGAAGGAGGGAGAAAGGGAGGGCGGGAAGGAAGGTGGAAGGGAGGGAAAGAAAGAAAGAAAGAAAGAAAGAAAGAAAGAAAGAAAGAAAGAAAGAAAGAAAGAAAGAAAGAAAGAAAGAAAGAAAGAAAGAAAGAAAGAAAGAAAGAAAGAAAGACACCTGAGTGAACCATGGATGGACAGAAGACATGGCTGGTCTAGTGAAGAGAAGGACCAGGGGAGACAGGATAGCAGTCTTCCAATATTTGAGGGGCTGCCCCAGAGAGGAAGGGATCAAGCTATTTTCCAAAGCAAAAGGCAGAAAGGAAGGAAGGAGGGTGGGAGGGAGGGAAGGAAGGAAGGAAGGAAAAACAGAAGGAAGGAAGGAAAGAAAGAAAGAAGAAAGAAAGAAAGAAAGAAAGAAAGAAAGAAAGAAGAAAGAAAGAAAGAAAGAAAGAAAGAAAGAAAGAAAGAAAGAAAGAAAGAAAGAAAGAAAGAAAGACACCTGAGTGAACCATGGATGGACAGAAGACATGGCTAGTCTAGGAAAGAGAAGGACCAGGGGAGACCAGGATAGCATCTTCCAATATTTGAGCGGCTGCCCCAGAGAAGACGGGGGGTCTACCTGTTTTCCAAGGCCAGACAGCGAATGATGGATGGAAACTGACCTAGGAGAGATTCAACCTGGAAATGAGGAGGAATTTCCTGACCGTGAGAACAATCAACCCATGGAACAGAAGTTGCCTTCGGAAGTTGTGGGAGCTTCATCCCGGGAGGCTTTCAAGAAGAGACAGGACAGCCATCTGTCAGAAATGGTGTAGCTATAGGATCTCCTGTTTGAACTGGGGGAGGGGGTTGGACTAGATGACCTACAAGGTCCAACTCTGTCATTCTGGTATATAACGAAACAAACAAAATGCAAATCTCAGTGATATTAAAGTAACCAAAATATCTTTACAATCCCCAAGGCATGTCACAATTTTTGAGCACCCCTGTACTAATGTTTGGAAAGTGAAAGTTGAACAAATTTGACCCACCTTAGCTAGTCCTTGACTTATGGCCAGAGTTGAGCCCCAAACTCCAGTTGTTAAGTGAGGTGAGTCTCCCCCCCCCCCCATTTCACAATCTTTCTCACCACAGTTGTTAAGGTTGTTAAATTAGTCCCATAGTTGTTAAGTGAATCTTGCTTCCCCGGTCACTCAGATCACAAAAGAGGATCAGATGACCCCAGGATGCTGCATCCGTCATAAATATGAACCATTTGCCAAGTGGTCAAACGGGCCTGGTGGCTCAGCAGACTAAGCATTGTAATTAAAGACCAGCTGTCTGCAATTACTGTAAGTTCGAATCTCACCAGGCTCAAGGTTGACTCAGCCTTCCATCCTTTCTAAGGTAGGTCAATTGAGGACCCCGTTTGTGGGGGCAATAAGCTGACTTTGTATAAATATACAAAAGTGTGAAGGCTATTGCTTAACGCATTGTAAGACGCCCTGAGTCTCCGGAGAAGGAAGGCATATAAATCAAATTAAAAAAAAGAAGTGTCTTAAATTTTGATTGTGTGATCATAGGGATGCTGCAATGATCATAAGTGTGAAAAAAGATCCTAACTCACTTTTTTCAGATCCATTGGTCACTAAGTTAAGTGAATGGTCATAAGTTGAGGACTACCTGTTCCGGAGCACCATCTGGATAGGTGGACTTCAACTCCCAGAGTTCCCCAAGCTGGAAGTTGAAGCTATCCAACCCACCTTGAAGTTAATCCAGGTTGAGAAATTTTGGATTAGGGGTTGGACTAGGTGACCTCTGGTGTCATTTCCTGAAGTATGACTGTTTAATTAGGTTCCCGGGTTAATCTTATCAAAAACATTTCCTAGCTGAGCTCAATATATCAGACCACTAACTGGGCCCGTTCGAATTGATTCAGAAAATAAAAAAAAGTAATTAAGATTAGCATGTTGGGTGAAAGCAGTTAACTGAGTTTTAAAAAGCTGCTTTTCCACTTTTTTCTTAACTCACCTCTTCTCGGTCGCTACCTGCAGAACTCTACTCTGCTCACCCCGGCTGGGAACGATGGCATCCGTAGTCCAGCGCAGGTCAGGGAAAGTAGGAAAGGGTGGATCAGTTTTACGCTGCTTTTTTTTTTTTGGTCTGTCTCCAGATTAAAGAAGCTTTTTCTGCCAGACCAACTGCTGGGGACCCCTACCAAGATGAGGAACATAAAATGTTTAAAAGCAATTAAAAAAGGCATTCGGGATCAGCCTGCAAATTCTCCCAGGGATCCTCAGTTCTCCTTCGCGGTAGGAAAAAGCTATAAAATTAATAATTGGTCTTCTAACTAATACTAATGTTGTCTTTACTATATTTAAAGGGCTCGACCTGAATTTGAGACAAGCAGGGAAGGATTTTCTCCAAAGGATGAGCTGGAGCAGAAAAATGCATCTTCCCCGCCTTCTGGTTTCCAGGCAGGGGAAGATAGGCGGTGTAGTCCATTTGAAAAGAGCCAGGACAGGCTGTGGTCATTACAGGAAGCATCTGAATTTTGATCCCATGTCCATGAAGATGCTGCAAAGGTCACAACTGTGAAAAATGGCCACAAGTCACAATTTTTCAGAGCCGTTGTTGCAACTTTGAAAGGTCACTAAATGAACCGTTGTAAGTCGAGGACTACCTGTATAGCTGCTTAGCGATCTTAGAACGTTTAGGGGCTGTTCAAACGGTCCACGCAAATGCTACAATCCAATGGCTGCCCTCCCCGGTGGTCACATGACCGCATTTCAGCCACTCAGCAAACAAGCTACATTTACACCGATTTGCTGTAGTCACACGACCATAATTTCCATTTTTGCTGAAAACTAGCATTAGCTTCGAGAAAAACACTCCATAGAAAACAATCGGTTCATTTAACAACCTTGGTGTTTACTTAATAACCTTGGCATTCACTTAATGACCACTACAAAGAAAAGTCATAAAATTGGGTCTGGTCACATGATGGCCCACTTTGCGACGGTTATGACTTTCAACCATAATGGGCAGGCTCCATAATGGCCATAAGTTGAGAACTTCCTGTATTTATTTTGTCCAGGTAGGCCTCAATTTACAGCAGTTCATTTAGTGGCCATTCAAAGTTACAACGGCACCGAAAAAAGTGACTTACAACTGTTTTTCATACTTACGACCATTGCATCCCCATGATCGTGTGATCAGAATTCAGACACTTGGCCACTGGTTCAACTTACGACCATTGCAGCGTGCTGGGGTCATGTGATTCCCTTTTGCGACCGTCTAATAAGCAAAGTCCATGGGGAACAGGCAGTGGTCATTACATGAAGCAGTGGCCAAGCATCTGAATTTTGATCCCATGTCCGTGAAGATGCTGCAGAGGTCACAACTGTGAAAAATGGCCATAAGTGTTGTGGCTCCGTTGCCTGAGCCTGCGTCATCAGCAGGGGAGGACTCTGAGAGTGAGGGAGAGGAGTTGGCAAGGCCTCCTTCTCCAGGACCCTCCTCTCTGGCAATGCCTCCGGAGGACACCGAAGGGCAGGAAATAGGCCCAGAGCCAAGCTCATCCCCGCAGCCACAGGAGGACATTGATGAGGGGAGTGAGTTTTGGCTGGATCCTCGCCAGCGCAGGAGAGACAGGAGAGCCCAGCAGAGGAAAAGGCGTGGTCGTGATTAGCTGGTGGACCACACCCCGCAGGCTATAAAAGAGAGGGATTGCAGCCTGTATCTTTGTGACGGACAAAACAAAGATTCATGGATCCCGGTTTCAAATCTGCCCTGCGTCTCAGCTCTGGACATTTTGGTGGTGTGTATTTTACTGAACTATTAATAAAGGCTTTGGCAAGCAGCTGCGGGGATTGCTGCCAAGCTTCGTATCAGCTTACTTGATTGCCTGCCAGTTCATTAGACTCTGACTGTCTTGAGGGGGTGTATTCCTGGGAGCGGGGCCAGAACAATAAGTCACTATTTTTCAGTGCCGTTGTTGCAACTTCGAAAGGTCACTAAATTGAACTGTTGTAAGTCGAGGACTACCTGTATAACGACCGTGTTCCTAACTTATCAACTGCAGTGATTCGCTTAAGAACCGTGGCAAGGAAGGTCGTACAATGGGGCAAAATTCACTTTACAAATGTTTCACTTAACGACGTAGACATGAAGCTGAATTTGTGGTCGATCGATCACGCCGTTTCTCCCCACTCCAGAAACAGGTTTTATAATAAAGGAGGATTAAGAGAGAAAGAAAAAGCAGATTCTCAATTAACAAAGGGACTCTCCTGCCCTGGCTAACCTTTTTGCCATCACGTGCCAGGAGCGGGGGGGGAGGGGGTTGCACGCATGCCCACACCCATAATTCTATGCGCCCTGTCCATGCGTGAAACACCCCTCCCCTGCGTTTCCCCCGCTCCTGGCACGCAATGGCACGATAGGCCCGTTTTTTGCTCTCAGAGCCTTTCTAGGAGTATGGAGAGGGCAAAAACGGCCTTCCCTACCCTGCCAGAGGCCTCTACGGGAGTAGGTGAAGGCTGTTTTCGCCCTCCCCAGACACCTAGAAAGGCTCTGGAGGCCGGGGAGAGCAAAAAATGGGCCGTTCCCTGCCTCCATGAGGTCCTCCAGAGGCAGGAAACAGCCTGTTTCCTGCTGGGCCCAGAAGGCCCAAAAATGGAGCTGAGCTCGCGTGCCCACCGATATGGTTATGCGTGCCATAGGTTCGCCATCACAGCCAGAGGGGATTTTCAATTGGGGGGGGGAATCCCCTATCTTCTCCTGGCTCTCTGTGCCAGGTTCTCCAAATTTAGCAATTTTTAAGACTTGTGGACTTCAACTCCCAGAATTCCCCATCCGGCTGCCTGGGGAATTCTGGGAACTGAAGTCCATAAGCCTTAAAGTCCCCAAAAATTATTCAGCAGCGAATAATACAGGTAGTCCTCAACTTACGACCACCATTCAGCCCCGAGATTTACGTTGCTAAGCGAGAAATTTCTGTCGTTGAGTTTTGCCCCGTTTGACGCCTTTTCTCGCCACATTCGTTAAGCGAACCCCTTCCGGTTGTTCGGTTAGCGATACGCTGGTTAAGGGAACCTGTGGACTTCGCTTGTAAGGAGGTCGCAATGTCCTCGGGACACTGCGACCGTCATAAGTGTGAGTCAGTTGCCCAGCAGCCAAATGTAAATCACGTGACTATGGGGATGTTCAAGTGTGGAAAAAGGTTTGTAAGTCCTTTTTTTTCCCCAATGCTAGCAAACTACCTGTATTAGGACAGTGTTTCTCAGCCTTGGAAGCTTGAAGATGGGTGGACTTCAACTCCCAGAATCCCCCAGCCAGCTGGCTGGGGGATTCTGGGAGTTGAAGTCCACCCATCTTCAAGCTTCCAAGGTTGAGAAACACTGTACTAGAAGGAGCCAAGCCAGAGCTCTTGACCTCTTCATGCCGTCAGCCTGTCTACCTCTTCCTCTTGCGGAGGTGCCAGCTTTGTGACTTCCCTAGCAACACCCGGGACACAACAAAACATGTCAAAGCTACGTGTCTTGCAGGCATCCAGGAATGAATCACAGGGCAGTGCTAACAAGCCACAACCTTCTGGAGGCACCACAACAACAATTGCAACATTCAAAAAGCACATTACAGGCAGTCCTCGACTTACGACCACAATCGAGCCCAAAATGTCCATTGCGACGTGAGACAGTTCTTAAGTGAGCTGTGCTCCATTTCACAACCTTTCCTGGCACCATTGTTGTTGTTTTTTAATTAGATTTATATGCCGCCCTTCTCCGGAGACACAGGACGGCTCACAATGCGTTAAGCAATAGCCTTCCTATCTTTGTATATTTTTTATACAAAGTCAGCTTATTGCCCCCACAAACTGGGTCCTCAATTGACCTCCCTTAGAAAGGATGGAAGGCTGAGTCAACCTGGAGCCTGGTGAGATTCGAACTTACCGTAAGCTGGATGTTAATTACAATGCATTAGTCTGCTGAGCTATCCAGGTTTATAACTTTTTTTAAAAAAATTTGATTTATATGCTGCCCTTCTCCAGACTCAGGGCAGCTTACAATGCATTAAGCAATAGCCTTCATACTTTTGTATATTTTTATACAAAGTCACCCCACAAACTGGGTCCTCAATTGACCTACCTTAGAAAGGATGGAAGGCTGAGTCAACCTTGAGCCTCGAACTCGCATAATTGCAGACAGCTGAGTGTTAATAACAGGCTATCTAGCCCATCGAGCTGTCTGAGGCTCTTGTTAAGTGAATCACCGCCATTGATAAATTAGGAACAGAGTTGTTAAGTGAATTTGGCTTCCCCCAATTGACTTTACCTGTCAGAAGGTTGCAAAAGGAAATCGTGCGACCCAGTGGTGAAATCTGAACTGTTTTGTTACTGGTCCAATGGGTGCCAAATGCGCGCTGCATACCTGCATGCACAGTGCACACCGAACGCAAGCTGTGTGTACAGTGCGCCCCAAAAGGAGGCTTGGGAAGGTAAGCACACACCCCCCCCGCGGAGGGTGTGTGTGTGTGATCAGCTGTAGTGCATGTTGGAACCTTTAAAAAACTTTTTAAAAGCATTTTTTACTAACGGCTGGGGCGAATAGGAAATAAAAAATACTTTAAAAGAAGTAAAAACAAGGCTCCAACAATCGCAGCTGTGCCGCACGATCTTCGGAACCTTTTAAAAACTTTTTTAAAGCATTTTTTAAACTACCTATTCGCCAGAACCGGTAGTAAAAAAAATGCTTTTAAAAGGTTAAAAAAAAGGCTCCGGCGATCTCACGGCGCAGCTGTGATCCTCAGAGCTTTTTTTTTCTTTTTTAAAGCATTTTTTGTAAATGCTTTAAAAAAATGCCTTAATCACCAACCTTTATCTCCCTTGACACTCTGCCAAAGACCTACTTGGCAAAGCCACACAGAGTCCAGAATCAAACAGAGATGCCGACTGGGAACAGAATTAACAACGTTGCTTTCCTGGAAAGGGCCCACGTGCCTTTGCTCCTCTTTTAAGCCTTATGGGAGGGGGCAATCATCTCCAGGCCTTACTCTCAAGTTGTCCCTTTTGTTTTAACTGTTCGTGCCTTCTGGCAGCTCTGTGCATGCACACACTAGGAACAGGCTCCTCCTATTCCTCTGCCTCTCCGATGTCCGACTCTGGAGACTCCGGAGTCCGTGCATCGCTCCCAGATGTCCTTGGCCTCATCTCTGCCTCCGACGCAGAGCCCTCGTGAGCCTTCCTCAGATTCCAGGACTCGTCCATGTTCCTCCCTAGTCTCCTCATTGTCCGACTCTGTCCGACCACAACAACTGGATTCAGACAATAGCCTAATTCTTAAAATAAAAAAAAACACCCTACTAGCCAAGGGTTAGTCATTAGCCAAGTCACTAAATGAATGGTTGTAAGTCAAGGACTACTTGTAGAAGGCTGGAAATACCCCTGTGAATATTCCACGGGTTAAAATACACTTTATATTTAATTGAGTGAAGGTTACCGGATTGTTGTCGTAAAAACGTCGGCGACCATGGATTGTGGGGGAAAGTCTGGACTGTCGCAAAACAAATCTGGTTCCCTGAATGGGTCAACCCGGTATTTCTTAACCGTGGCAACTTAAAGCTGCATGGACTTCAATTCCCAGAATTCCCCAGCAGCCGTGCTGAAATCCAAGAAAAAGTTGAACCTGTATAGAACAATACAGGTAATCTTCGAATTACAGCCCAACATTTCTGTTGTTAAGTGAGACATTTCTTAAGTGAGCTTTGCCCCATTTCGCGACCTTCCTTGCCGTAGTTGTTAAGTGAATCACCGCAGTTGATCAGTTAGTAACCTGGTTGTTAAGTGAACCTGGCTTCCTTGTTGACTTTCCTTGCCGGACGGTCGCAAAAGGGGATCACGAGACAGCAATGGTCATAAGTGTGAACCAGTCGCCAAGCATCTGGATTTTAATCACGTGATGGTGGGGAGGCTACAAAGCTTGTAACTGTTGAGAAATGGTAAACATTATTTCAGCACTTTAAATGAACAGTTGTAAGACGAGGCCTAACCTGTACATAACTTGAGAACAGGTAGTTCTCAATTCATGGCCATTATGGAAGCCTGCCCATTAGGGTTGAAAGTCACTGAATCACCAGTCACTAAATGAATGGTTGTAAGCCGAGGACTACTTGTCAACTGCAATTTTTATGTGCCAACTCAACTGCATCACACTTCTCACACGCAGGAGGAAATTACACGTTGACTTAAACTCTACTTTTGAAAGCCACTAAGTATTTCCTTTGGAGCCGGTCAAAATCCACCTGCCTTACTCACATTATCCGATGAAGCAGTTTGGTTTCTAATTAGCAGAGTGCGCCGTCCAGATGTTAATCTCTGAGCCGGTCCTTTAACTCCTGGGCAGGGGTGAAATCTAAAATGTGTTACTACCTGTTCTGTGGGCGTGGCTTGGTGGTGTTGGTGGTGGGTAATGTGACAATGAGCATGGCCAACTTTTTTTTTTTTTACTTTTAAAAGCATTTTTTCCAAGGTTGTGGAGTCGGGAGAATTGGGACATTTAAACTTGCTTTTTTAAAAATTCCAATCTAAATTTAGTAGGAGTCGGAGTCGGTGCATTGTTTGACGACTCCGACGACTCCGACTCCAGGTACCCAAAATTTCCTCCAACTCTGACTCTTCGACTCCGATTCTGACTCCGAAGCACTGATTTTTTTCTACAACCTTAAGAGGTTGCAGAAAAAAAATGCTTTTAGAAGCCTCTGACGATCAGGCAAGTCAGCTGGGATCGTCAGAGGCTTTTCAAAGCATTTTTTTTTTCTACAGCTAACCTTTTTGCCGTTGCATGCCAAAAGCGGGGTGTGTGTGTTGGGGGGGGTTGCGCGCGTGCATGCGTGCCCACACCCATAATTCAATGGCCCATCCATGCTCAACCCCCTGTGCATGCATGCGCGACCTCCCCCAGTGTGCCCATTTTTGCCCTCACCAAGCTCCAGAGGCTTTCTTGGAGCCTGCAGAGGGCGAAAACAACCTTTCCCACCCCCTCAGAAGCCCTCCAGAGGCCAGAAACAGCCCATTTCCTGACTTCCAGTACGCCCAGAAGGCCCGTTGTTCATCCTCCCCAGGTTCCAGAGGCTTTCTTGGAGCCTGGGGAGGGCAAAAACAGTCTCACCCACCCCCCGGGGACTCCCAGGAGGCCAGAAATGGCCAGTTTCCTGACTTCCGGTGGGCCCGGAAGGCCCAAAATCAGCTGGTCGGCACGCACACGCGCACTGGAGCTGAGCTAAGGCAATGCTTGCGTGCCCACAGATATGGCTTTGAGTGCCACCATGAGTTCGCCATCATGGGTATAGGGCCGTGATGGCAAACCTATGGCACGGGTGCCACAGGTGGCACGCAGAGCCATATCGGTGGGCACGCGAGCTCAGCTCCAACACGCATGTGTGCGCCAGCCAGCTGATTTTCAGGCCTTCTGGGCCTACCAGAAGTCAGGAAACACATGGTTTCCAGCCTCCAGAGGGCCTCTGGGGGAGTGGGGAAGGCCGTTTTTGCCCTCCCCAGGCTCCTAGAAAGGCTCTGGAGCCTGGGGAGAGCAAAAAAACGGGCCTACTGGGCCCACCGGGCCATCACGTGCCAAAAACGGGAGGAGCACGGGGAGGCGGGGTGCATAGAATTATGGATGTGGGCACGCGGGTGTGTGACCCCACCGCGCTCCCCCCGCTTTTGGCACGCGATGGCAAAAAGGTTATCCATCACTGGTATAGGGTTTCCTGCTCGAGCAGGGGGTTAGACTAGAGGACCTCCAAGGTCCCTTCCTGTTTTATTCTAATCTAAATTTAGAGAGACGCCTGGTCTGTACTAACTGTCCTGCTTGGGCCATTGCTCTTATCTCCTGCAGCAAAACCAATAACAAATCGTGTGACATTTTAAAACTTTGACTCATTCAAGTATAATCTGGCTCCGGCTTCAAGTAACTTTTCTTTCCAGACTAGGGTGTGGAAATGATGGTCCTGTGATGGAATAAATACTTCTGTAATCAGGTAGAAATACGTTTGTTTTGACTCGGCGCGTAAAAAACCCGTCTCTTCTAGTGCAATAAAAATAAATCTTAGGCCTCATAAAATATAGCTTGAGGAAAAGTGATTATCCTCATGCAGGTATTTAAATTGGATGATCTTCCCAAGTTCAGGGAAAAAAATCATGTTTGGTACAGAAATAGTTCTTGGCTTACAACCACAAGGCAGCCCAGGATTATGGTTGTAAGTCATGACGGTCGTTAAGTGAGTCCTGTCTAACTATCACAATCTTTGCTCTGCCCATTGTGGCCGTTAAGCAGCCAGGCATGTCATTAAGCAGAGCACAGGGTGCTTCAGGGGCTGGGGTAGGCCTCAGGAAGCCCAGGCCTGGACGTTGCCTCCACAGCTCACACAATTTTGTCCCCTAGCAACCGCCAGGAACAGGATGGAAAGCTGTACATCTTGTGATCCCCCAAATAAATCCCTTTTTTCATTAGCCCGCTGGAATTGGATGCTGTGCTCCATCAAAATCATTATTATGATTTCATTGTTATTATTTTTGAGGACTACCATCATGATTTATCACTTATGTCTTTTATGTATACTGAATGCTTATGCACCGAAGACGAATTTCTTGTGTGTCCAATCACACTTGGCTAATAAAGAATTCTGTTCTGTTCTGTTCTGTTCTGTTCTGTTCCGTTCCGTTCTGTTCCGCTCATTCCATTCCATTCCATTCCATTCCATTCCATTCCATTCCATTCCATTCCATTCCATTCCACTTCATTCATTTTCTAATTCTATTCTGTTCTGTTCTATTCCGTTCTGTTCCATTCCATTCCATTCCATTTTACTCTAATTCTTCATTCTATTCTATTCTATTCTATTCTATTCTATTCTATTCTATTCTATTCTATTCTATTCTATTCTATTCTATTCTATTCTATTCCATTCCATTCCATTCCATTCCACTTCATTCATTTTCTAATTCTGTTCTGTTCTGTTCTATTCCGTTCCGTTCTGTTCCATTCCATTCCATTCCATTTTACTCTAATTCTTCATTCTATTCTATTCTATTCTATTCTATTCTATTCTATTCTATTCTATTCTATTCTATTCTATTCCATTCCATTCCATTCCATTCCATTCATTTTTTTCTATTTTATTCCATTCCCTTCCATTCATTTTCTTATTCTATTCTATTCTATTCTATTCTATTCTATTCTATTCTATTCTATTCTATTCTATTCTATTCTATTCTATTCTATTCCATTCCATTCCATTCCATTCCATTCCATTCCATTCATTTTTTTCTATTCTATTCCATTCCCTTCCATTCATTTTCTTATTCTATTCTATTCTATTCTATTCTATTCTATTCTATTCTATTCTATTCTATTCTATTCTATTCTATTCTATTCTATTCCATTCCATTCCATTCATTTTTTTCTATTTTATTCCATTCCCTTCCATTCATTTTCTTATTCTATTCTATTCTATTCTATTCTATTCTATTCTATTCTATTCTATTCTATTCTATTCTATTCTATTCTATTCTATTCCATTCCATTCCATTCCATTCCATTCCATTCCATTCCATTCATTTTTTTCTATTCTATTCCATTCCCTTCCATTCATTTTCTTATTCTATTCTATTCTATTCTATTCTATTCTATTCTATTCTATTCTATTCTATTCCATTCCATTCCATTCCATTCCATTCCATTCCATTCCATTCCATTCCATTCCATTCCATTCATTTTTTTCTATTCTATTCCATTCCCTTCCATTCATTTTCTTATTCTATTCTATTCTATTCTATTCTATTCTATTCTATTCTATTCTATTCTATTCTATTCTATTCTATTCTATTCTATTCTATTCTATTCTATTCCATTCCATTCCATTCCATTCCATTCATTTTTTTCTATTCTATTCCATTCCCTTCCATTCATTTTCTTATTCTATTCTATTCTATTCTATTCTATTCTATTCTATTCTATTCTATTCTATTCTATTCTATTCTATTCTATTCTATTCTATTCCATTCCATTCCATTCATTTTTTTCTATTTTATTCCATTCCCTTCCATTCATTTTCTTATTCTATTCTATTCTATTCTATTCTATTCTATTCTATTCTATTCTATTCTATTCTATTCTATTCTATTCTATTCTATTCTATTCTATTCCATTCCATTCCATTCCATTCCATTCCATTCCATTCCATTCCATTCATTTTTTTCTATTCTATTCCATTCCCTTCCATTCATTTTCTTATTCTATTCTATTCTATTCTATTCTATTCTATTCTATTCTATTCTATTCTATTCTATTCTATTCTATTCTATTCTATTCCATTCCATTCCATTCCATTCCATTCCATTCATTTTTTTCTATTTTATTCCATTCCCTTCCATTCATTTTCTTATTCTATTCTATTCTATTCTATTCTATTCTATTCTATTCTATTCTATTCCATTCCATTCCATTCCATTCCATTCCATTCCATTCATTTTTTTCTATTCTATTCCATTCCCTTCCATTCATTTTCTTATTCTATTCTATTCTATTCTATTCTATTCTATTCTATTCTATTCTATTCTATTCTATTCTATTCTATTCTATTCTATTCCATTCCATTCCATTCCATTCCATTCCATTCCATTCCATTCCATTCCATTCCATTCCATTCCATATTTTGTATTCTATTCTATTCTATTCTATTCTATTCTATTCTATTCTATTCTATTCTATTCTATTCCATTCCATTCCATTCCATTCCATTCCATTCCATTCTATATTTTCTCTTCTCTTCTCTTCTCTTCTCTTCTCTTCTCTTCTCTTCTCTTCCCTTCCCTTCCCTTCCCTTCCCTTCCCTTCCCTTCCCTTCTCTTCTCTTCCATATTTTCTATTCTATTCTATTCTATTCTATTCTATTCTATTCTATTCTATTCTATTCTATTCTATTCTATTCCATTCCATTCCTTTCCATTCCATTCCATTCATTTTCTTATTCTATTCTATTCTATTCTATTCTATTCTATTCTATTCTATTCTATTCTATTCTATTCTATTCTATTCTATTCTATTCTATTCTATTCTTATTTAGCGTACAATGAGAACATGACAAAAGAGAGGCAAACGTATACAGATAGTCCTGAGATCATGTGATCCCCTTTTGCGGACTTTCTGAGAAGCCAGGTCAATGGGGAAGCCAGATGGACTCCACAACCATGTTACTAACTTTTAACAACTGTGGCGATTCACTTAACAACCGAGGCAAAAAAGGTCGTACAGCGGGGCGAAACTCCCTTGACAAATCTCTCACTTAACAATGTAAATGTTGGGCTCAATTGTGGCCATAAGTTGAGGACTACCTGTACAGGGGACCTCAGGGTAAGGTTCCCCAAGCTTTCCAATGAATTAATGCATGGAAATATCAGAAGTCGAAAATAAAATAGAAGAGCTTTCTTTGAAAATTTTACACTGATGATTAGATAACATGGGGACTAGAGGCTAAAACATACTGTACGATGAACGGTTGCAGGAACTGGGCATGGCTGGTCTAGTGAAGAGAAGGACCAGGGGAGACATGAGAGCAGTGTCCCAATATTTGAAGGGCTGCCACAGAGAGGAAGGGGTCAAGCTGTTTTTCAAGGCCCCTGAAGGCCAAACAAGGAATAATGGATGGAAATTGATTAAGGAGAGATTCAACCTACAAAATAAAGAGAAATTTTCTGACAGTGAGAACAATCAACTAATGGAACAGAAGTTGCCCTCAGTCATTGTGGGAGCTTCACTACTAGAAGCTTTCAAGAAGAGACTGGACTGCCATCTGTCAGAAACAATTTAGGGTCTCCTGTTTGAGTAGGGGGTTGGACTAGATGACCTCAAGGTCCCTTCCAACTCTGTTAATCTGTTAAAAAAAATGTTTGTGTCAGAACAAAATGTCTGGAAATTGGTACACTTTACCTCCCAACCTGCTGGCTTGATAAGAAGAGCTGAACTAAAGAAAAGATGGATTTTGTTCTTTCTTGCCCAAGCACGTGCTAAAATTCAGATGGAAAATTTTTTTTTGCTCAAGTTGATGATTGCTAAAGAGAATTGCAGAATGGCTGGGAAGCAGCAGGTCGTGACGGCCTTTGGACCAACTTGGTTTGCAAGGGAAAAGCTGAATTTAAAAGGAGGTATTGGAAACTGGATCAGGGGACTAAAAATGGGCATGCTCAAATTATAGAGGATAAATCTTACATGAGTTATCAATAGAAATTAAATTATTAATTACTTAAAAGAATGTGGGAAGGCAGTAGGCATAATATACCTTCATGGCAGCAAAGCATTTGATAAGAGTACATGTGATATGATTCTGAGCAATCTAGATGACATGATAATTAATTGATTTCATTTTGGAGTGCTTGTTTGTGGTTCTTCGTCAAAGGTATGAAGGAAGTTGGCACACAGTTCAGTCCTGAATATTCCTGGGTGTATTTATTACTGTTTAGTAATTAAAACGTAGAGGAAATGTGTTCGTATTTGTAAATGACACGCTACTAAATTGGACAGCTAATACGTTAAAATGGTGTTTCTTAACCTGGGCCACTTTAAGAGGTGCGGACTTCAACTCCCAGAATTCACCCAGGGAATTCTGGGAGTTGAAGTCCATACCTGGGGGAATTCTGGGAACTGAAGTCCATACCTCTTAAAGTGGTCCAGGTTTATTTATTTATTTATTATATTTCTATACCGCCTTTCTCCCGCAGGACTCAAGGCGGTGTACAGTCAAGAAAAAATAAAAGATACATAAACATCATAAAATTGATAATTAAAATTATAGCATAGTTTAGCCCAATTAAATAAAACCCAGAATTATATAATATTTTAATCATTCCCAGTTAATGTGCTTAGCCCCGCCTGATTGAACATCAGGGTCTTGAGGTCACAGCGGAAAGCACGGAGATTAGGGATGTTTCGTATATCAGGGGGCAGTTCACTCCAAAGGGTTGGAGCCCTTACAGAGAAGGCTCTCCCCCTGGGAGTAGCCAGTCGGCACAATTTGACTGACGGTACCCTGAGTAGTCTCTCCATGTGAGAACGAACTGGTCGGTGGGAGGCTATTGGTGGCAAAAGACGGTCTCGTAAGTACCCAGGCCCTAAGCCATGGAGTACTTTAAAAGTGATAACTAACATCTTGAATCGCAGTTGAAAGGTTGAGAAACACTGCTCTAAAAGTCCAAAAAACAAAATTAAAATTACAGACATATCTTGGAAATATTGAGTTCAGTTCAAGACCACCGAAATAAAGGGAATATCGCAATAAAGCAAGTCACATGCATTTTTTAAAAAATTTCCCAGTGCATATAAAAGTTACGTTTACACTATATTATAACCTACTAAGTATGCAGTTAGCATTAGGTTTTTTTTAAAAAAAAATTCCAGTGTACATACCTTAATTAAAAAAACACTATATTGCTAAAAAATGCTAATCACCATCTGAGCCTTCGGCAAGTCATAATCTTTTTGTTGGTGGAAGGTTTTGCAAAAAGAAAAAAAGAAAAAAAAACACAATATCTGCGATGCACAATAGAGGAAAGTGCAATAAAATGAGGTACTGTATAGTTAGAGAAACGGGGAAGAAATCTTTAGAAGAGATTAATTCCAAATTCTTCACTTAGGCTACAGAAATAAAATACACAGATACAAATAGTCCTCGACTTACAACCACAACTGAGCCCAACATTTATGTTGTTATTATTATTACTATTATTTATTATTATTTATACTTTATTGTCAGTGCACAACAGATACACAAGGAGATTAGTTGTGCTCCCTCAGTGTTGCTAAGTGAGACATTTCTTCAGCGAGTTTTGCCACATTTTACGACTTTTCTTGTCACGTCGTTGTTAAGTGAATCACTGCAGCTGTTCAATTAGTAAGCCAGTTGTTAAGCGAATCTGGCTTCCCCATTGGCTTTGCTTGTCAGAAGGTCATAAAAAGGGATCACGTGACCCCAACCGTCATAAATATGAAACAATTGCCCAGCGTTCAAATTTTGATCACATGACCATGGGGATGCCACAATGGTCGTAAGTGTGAAAGACGGTCATAAGTCACTTTTTTTTTCAGTGCCGTTGTAACTTTGCACGGTCGCTAAATAATCTTTCGTAAGTTGAGGACTACCTGTATAAGATTTGCCTCTCTTAATATCATTACTTTTGAAGATCTTGGAAGAACAGCCGATGCAAACTGAATAGTAATCAGCTGTGTGCTGTACCCACATGCACAGAATAAAAACAAAGGGAAGCATAGGCTACATCAGTGGAAGTCCAGATAATCCCCGACTTATAACAGTTCGTTTAGTGCGGGAGTGGGTTCTACTTACCTTTACCACCGGTTTGCAAAAGGATCGTGTCCATGCGCTCACTTCACTCAGGGATGATTTCTGGAGGGCGCGGGACAGGGGGTGCTCTCTATCCTGGTCCTATTAGATCTCTCAGTGGCTTTTGATACCATCGACCATGGTATCATGTTGTGCCGGTTGGAGGGGTTAGGAGTGGGGGACACCATTCTATGGTGGTTCTCCTCCTATCTCTCTGACCGGTCGCAATCTGTGTTGACGGGGACAGCGGTCGACTCCGAGGCGCCTTGTTTGTGGGGTGCCGCAGGGGTCGGTCCTCTCGTCCCTTCTGTTCAACATTAATGTAAAGCCGCTGGGTGAGATCATCCATGGCTTTGGGGTGGAGTTCCATCAGTACGCTGACAACACCCAACTGTACATTTCCACACCAGGCCACCCCAACGATGCCCTTGAAGTGATGTCCCGGTGTCTGGAAGCCGTGCGGGTCTGGATGGGGAGAAACAGGCTCCGACTTAACCCCTCCAAGACCGAGTGGCTGTGGCTGCCGGCGTCCCGATATAGCCAGCTGGTGCCATTGTTGACTATTGGGGGCGAGACATTGGCCCCCACAGAGAGGGCTCGCAACTTGGGCGTCCTCCTGGATGCACGGCTGTCTTTAGAAGAGCACATGACGGCCGTGGCCAGGGGGGCTTTTTATCAGGTTTGCCTGATACGCCAGTTGCGTCCCTTTCTGGATCGGGACTCCCTACGCACGGTCACTCATGCCCTTGTGACTTCCCGCCTGGACTACTGCAATGCTCTCTACATGGGGCTCCCCTTGGGCTGCATCCGGAGGCTCCAACTGGTCCAGAATGCAGCCGCACGGGGAATTATGGGAGCGACGTGGCACACCCATGTGACACCTCTCCTGCGTGAGCTGCACTGGCTCCCGGTGGTCTTCCAGGTGCGCTTCAAGGTGTTGGTGACCACCTTTAAAGTGCTCCATGGCTTAGGGCCTGGGTATTTGCGGGACCACCTGCTGCCGCCAATAGCCTCCCACCGGCCAGTACACTCGCACAGAGAGGGCCTCCTCAGGGTGCCGTCGGCCAGACAATGTCGGCTGGTGACCCCCAGGGGGAGAGCTTTCTCTGTGGCGGCACCCGCCCTCTGGAATGACCTACCCCCGGAGATACGCAGGATTCCAGATCTCCGGACCTTTCGTCGGGCCCTTAAAACCCATTTGTTCCATCTAGCTGGGCTGGCTTGATCCCATCCTCTGTTTTAAATTGAAATTGATTTTAAATTGGACTGTTTTAATTGTCGGCCGAAAATATTTAATTATTTTTAATTGGTTTTAATTTTTGTATATCATGTTTTATTTTGGCTGTTCACCGCCCTGAGTCCGCAAGGAGAAGGGCGGTTTATAAATTGAAACAAACAAACAAATAAATAAATAAATGTGTGCGCCTTGCTTCTTCTGCACATGCTCAGATCGCTGATGATGACATCCGGGGTGGTGGGCGGGGCCTCCCGCTGGTTTTACTACCAGTTCTTGCGAACCGGTCCGAACCAGGGGCACTCCGCCACTGGTTTAATAACCATTCAAAGTTACGACAGCCCTGAGAAAAGTGACTTATGATTATTTTTCACCGTTAACGACCTTGTGGCATCCCCACGAGCACGCGATCGAAATTCAGATGATTGCCACCTGGTTCATACTTATGACCGTCGCTGTGTCCCAAGGTCACGTGATCCCCTTTTACGACCGTCGGACAAGCCAAATCAGTAGGGAAGCCAGATTCCCTTAACAACCAAGTTCCTAACTTATCTCCTGCAGTGGTTCACTTAACCAGTGTGGGCGAGAAAGGTTGTAAAATGGGGCAAAGCTCGCTTAAGAAATGTCTCGCTTAACAGCAGAAATCTTGGGCTCCATTGCGGTTGTAAGTTGAGGACTCCCTGTACTTTCTAAATGAGGAAATTAAAGATAGGATTAAGTGTCCTCAAGTCACGTGAGAGGTAAGTTAGTTTATAATCATACAAGGTTCCACTTAAAACAGGATTTTCTCCATCTCAGCAACTGTAAGAAAAGTGGGACTTTAACAGTACGACCGAGTGAGAAATGGTTAGACTCAGTGGTGAAATCTAAAATTTGTTACAGCCGGTTCTGTGGGCGTGGCTTAGTGAGGGTGGATGGGTAATGTGACTGGGTGGGCGTGGCCTTTTTTTTTTTTACTTTTAAAACCATTTTTTCTATGACGATCTCAGCTGAGTTGCCTGATCGTCAGAGGCTTTTTTTTTTCTTTTAAAAGCCTTTGCCGATCAGGCAACTCATCTTGGATCATCAGAGGCTTTTAAAATAAAAAAAGCCTCTGCCGATCAGGCAACACAGCTTGGATCGTCAGAGGCTTTTTTTTCCCTTTAAAAGCATTTTTTTGGTCGAAGAGGTGATAGAAAAAATGCTTTTAAATTTTTTTTAAAAAAAACCTCTGATGATTGCACGGCTCAGCTGGGCATGTGGGGGGAGGCAGGGATTTTTGCTACCAGTTCTCCGAACAACCCGCCTCCATTGCTATCGGATCGGGTGATCCGGTCCGAACCGGGAGCATTTCACCCCTGGTTAGACTCAAATTCAGGCAGTCCTCGACTTACAACCATTCATTTAGTGACCAAACTTACAATAGTTCTGAAAAAAGTGGCTTATGACTTTTTCATACTACGGTTGCAGTATCCTCATGTGATCAAACTTCGGACGCTTGGCAACTGACACAAAGTTATGACGGTTCCAGGATTTCGTGATCTCCTTTTGTGACCATCTGTCAAACAAAGTCCATGCGGAAGCCACATTCACTTAACAACCGCGTTGCTAACTTAACAACTGCAGTGTCTCCCTTGACAGCGGTGGCAAGAAATGTCGTAAAAGGGGGCAAAACTCACTTAACGACTGTCTCGCTTAGCTACAGAAACCTTGGGCTCCAATGTGGTCGTAAGTCGAGGACTATGTGTATATTGTAATCGAATGGAATATTAGAAAGGTATTTTTCTCACAGGAACCAAGAACTCAGAGGAACAGCAGCTCCCTTCATCAAAATGATCCAAATGGTGATTTTAAACAGCCGTCTGACGGAGGGCTTGCATTTTGATTCCTGCACCAAAGGAGGGGTTGGACTTGATGACCTCATGGGACATTCCCAACTCCGTGATTAGAGGATTCTGTTCCAAAGAGGATCGTAGAGTTCACAATGGCGCAAAATGTCATGCCCAACTCGAGATGCATAGCTTCAAAAGATCAGGTGGTTTCCTTTTCTTTAGACAAGTAAATAGACCATGCAAAAAATCTTGTCAGGCGGGTTTCTCTCCTCCGGGCTAGTTGGCAGAGTCCTGGGTTTGACAGCTGGCATAGGGCCATTAACTGATTCATGAGCGATTACATGCAGAATTGGATGCAAATAAACCAAGGTATAGTTAAACAGGGTATAGTTCTTTCTTTCTTTCTGTCTTTCTGTCTTTCTTTCTTTCTTTCTTTCTTTCTTTCTTTCTTTCTTTCTTTCTTTCTTTCTTTCTTTCCTTCCTTCCTTCCTTCCTTCCTTCCTTCCTTCCTTCCTTCCTTCCCTTCCTTCTTCCCTTCCCTTCCCTTCCCTTCCCTTCCCTCCCCTCCCCTCCCCTCCCCTCCCCTCCCCTCCCCTCCCCTCCCCTCCCTTCCCTTCCCTTCCCTTCCCTTCCCTTCCCTTCCCTTCTTCTTCTTCTTCTTCTTACTTCTTCTTCTTCTTCTTCTTCTTCTTCTTCTTCTTCTTCTTCTTCTTCTTCTTCTTCTTCTCCTTCTCCTCCTCCTTCTCCTTCTCCTTCTCCTTCTTCCTTTTTAATTAGATTTATATGCCACCCTTCTCCGGAGACTCAGGGCGGCTTACAATGCGTTAAGCCTTTTGTATATTTATACAAAGTCATCTTATTGCCCCCACACACTGGGTCCTCATTTTACCTACCTTAGAAAGGATGGAAGGCTGAGTCAACCTTGAGCCTGGGGAGATTCGAACTTACAGTAATGGCAGGCAGCTGGTGCTAATCACAATGCTTTTAGCTACCAGGCTCTTCTTCTTTCCTTCCCCTTCCCCTTCTTCCTTCTTCCTTCTCCTTCTTTTCTTTCTCCTCTTCCTCTTCCTCCTCCTCCTCCTCCCTCAAAGTTGCTACACTATAATTCCCAGTCTGCTTTGCAGGGTTGGCGGGGGCCACTCTCTCACATATGACACCCCTCCCTAGTGCACCTCTGGAATGGACAAGTGGAGTTCGTATACAGGTGTAGCAGGAGCTAATCCTGATTTATTTGGCTTTTGTGACTGCCAGTGTATTTATGAGGTGTGCATTCCCACAACAGCTTCACCAGAATGGATTTAAAACCAAGAGGGTGCATTTGTTTCAAAACATCCTGCGTTTGTTCACTTTTTTATTTATTTCATTTTTGTCCTGCCTTTATCATTTTTATAAATAACCATACCTAATACTCCTTCCTTCTTCTATTTTCCCCACAACAACCCTGTGAGGTAAGGTAGGACAGAGAGAGGGACTGATCCAAAGTCATCCAGCTGACTTTCATGCCTAAAGCGGGGCTAGAACTCCCAGTCTCCTGCTGATTGGTTCAAAGTCACCCAACTGGCTTTCATGCCTAAGGCGGGACTAGAACTCCCAGTCTCCTGGTGATTGGCCCAAACTCACCAAGATGGCTTTCATACCTAAGGCAGGACTAGAACTCCCAGTCTCCTGCTGATTGGTTCAAAGTCACCCAATTGGCTTTCATGCTTAAGGTGGGACTAGAACTCACTGTCTCTGGTGATTGGTTCAAAGTCACCCAATTGGCTTTCATGCCTAAGGTGGGACTAGAACTCACAATCTCCTGGTGATTGGCCCAAACTCACCAAGATGGCTTTCATACCTAAGGCAGGACTAGAACTCCCAGTCTCCTGCTGATTGGTTCAAAGTCACCCAACTGGCTTTCATGCCTAAGGCGGGACTAGAACTCCCAGTCTCCTGGTGATTGGCCCAAACTCACCAAGATGGCTTTCATACCTAAGGCAGGACTAGAACTCCCAGTCTCCTGCTGATTGGTTCAAAGTCACCCAATTGGCTTTCATGCTTAAGGTGGGACTAGAACTCACTGTCTCTGGTGATTGGTTCAAAGTCACCCAATTGGCTTTCATGCCTAAGGTGGGACTAGAACTCACAATCTCCTGGTGATTGGCCCAAACTCACCAAGATGGCTTTCATACCTAAGGCAGGACTAGAACTCCCAGTCTCCTGCTGATTGGTTCAAAGTCACCCAATTGGCTTTCATGCTTAAGGTGGGACTAGAACTCACTGTCTCTGGTGATTGGTTCAAAGTCACCCAATTGGCTTTCATGCCTAAGGTGGGACTAGAACTCACAATCTCCTGGTGATTGGCCCAAACTCACCAAGATGGCTTTCATACCTAAGGCAGGACTAGAACTCCCAGTCTCCTGCTGATTGGTTCAAAGTCACCCAACTGGCTTTCATGCCTAAGGCGGGACTAGAACTCCCAGTCTCCTGGTGATTGGCCCAAACTCACCAAGATGGCTTTCATACCTAAGGCAGGACTAGAACTCCCAGTCTCCTGCTGATTGGTTCAAAGTCACCCAATTGGCTTTCATGCTTAAGGTGGGACTAGAACTCACTGTCTCTGGTGATTGGTTCAAAGTCACCCAATTGGCTTTCATGCCTAAGGTGGGACTAGAACTCACAATCTCCTGGTGATTGGCCCAAACTCACCAAGATGGCTTTCATACCTAAGGCAGGACTAGAACTCCCAGTCTCCTGCTGATTGGTTCAAAGTCACCCAATTGGCTTTCATGCCTAAGGTGGGACTAGAACTCACAATCTCCTGGTGATTGGCCCAAACTCACCCAGATGGCTTTCATACCTAAGGCAGGACTAGAACTCCCAGTCTCCTGCTGACTGGTTCAAAGTCACCCAATTGGCTTTCATGCCTAAAGTGGGACTAGAACTCCCAGTCTCCTGGTGATTGGTCCAGAGTCACCCAACTGACTTTCATGCCTAAGGCGGGACTAGAACTCCCAGTCTCCTGCTGATTGGCCCAAACTCACCCTGGTGAGTGGTTCAAAGTCACCCAATTGGCTTTCATGCCTAAGGTGGGACTAGAACTCACTGTCTCTGGTGATTGGTTCAAAGTCACCCAATTGGCTTTCATGCCTAAAGTGGGACTACAACTCCCAGTCTCCTGGTGATTGGTCCAGAGTCACCCAACTGACTTTCATGCCTAAGGCGGGACTAGAACTCCCAGTCTCCTGCTGATTGGCCCAAACTCATCCTGGTGATTGGTCCAAAGTCACCTAGCCAGTTTCCATAGCTGAGTCTCCTGTTTCCTAAGCCAGCACCTTAACCACTAGACCAAACTGCTCAACGAAACAGTGAATCACTCTTAAATGTGTTTAGGTTTTTAGGTCTACTCTGGCTTAGCATATCCCTATATGAGCCTATATGGGAACCCAGAGCAATGTTTTCTCAACGTAGGCAAGACATGTATGCCGACCAGGGAATTCTGGGAATTGAAGTCCGGATGTCTTAAAAGTTGTCAAGGTTGAGAAAGGAAGACGGATGAATTCAGGTTAAGCAAATTGTGTGCAAGCAACCCTTGTCGGGGGTCCATGTGAAGATGAGATCTTTCCTAGACAAGCACCCTTATATTGCTTTCTGTATCAAAAGCAGGGGTGAAATGCTCCCGGTTCAGACCGGATCGCCCGATCCTGTAGCAATGGCGACGGGTGGTTCGGAGAATGGTAGCAAAAATCCCTGCGCCTCCCCCCCCCCCCCATCATGCCCACTGAGCCGCGGAATCATCAGAGGCTTTTTTTTTTTTACTTTTAAAAGCATTTTTTCTGCAACCTCTTCCGATGAAAAAAAAATGCTTTGAAAAGCCTCTCTGCCGATCAGGCAACTCAGCTGGGATCGTCAGAGGCTTTTCAAAGCATTTTTTTCTGCAACCTCTTGGCCGAAGAGATGGTTAAAAAAAAATGCTTTGAAAAGCCTCTGACGATCCCAGCCGAGTTGCCTGATCGGCAGAGAGGCTTTTCAAAGCATTTTTTTAAAAAGCCTCTCTGACGATCCCAGCTGAATTGCCTGATCGGCAGAGGCTTTTCAAAGCATTAGAAAAAATGCTTTGAAAAGTTTTTTTTAAAAAAAGCCTCTGATGATCCCGCGGCTCAGCTGGGCATGGTGGTGGGGGGGGGAGGCGCAGGGATTTTTGCTACCGTTCTCCGAACCACCCACCCACCCAGTCACATTACCCCACCACCACCAAGCCACGCCCACAGACCCGGTAGTAACACCTTTTACATTTCACCCCTGATCAAAAGATAAGATGAAGGGAAGCGAGTTGAACCCCCCCCCGTGCCCCTTTTGGCGACCCCAATCTGGATCGTGCCCCGCTTCCACGCCAGCTATCAGCCTCTGAAGGAGGCCGTTTCCATTCACCGCAATTAGGCTGCAATAGAAAATAATCATCATAAATTAGAGCCATTATTCACTCTGGAATGCAAAAAGGGAAGAAAAAAAACCCCCGAAAAACCCACTAAACCCTGGGGTTGCTGCTGGTAATTTTAAAGAAAAGGAGATGGAAAAAAAAAAAAAGAATTCAGCTCGGAGGCCTTAGGCAATGAAAAGTGTATGTATGCGTGGTTTTTGTGCCTCTGTTGTGTGCGTATGGGGCGGGCTCCAATCCAATTACTTAGCTCTGCACTGGCGTAATAAAATCCTTTGCAAGTGCAAAGCCGGTGACTTTGATTAATTGTCCTTACAACTTCAGCTATCATACCTGGCCTGCAAAAATCCGTGTGAGCGCTGCTGGACGTCCATCAAGGAGATGACTCTTAGCAACCCTGCCACGGTTTCTCCATGGCGACCTGGTGCCGATTTGGTCCTTAGCGCTGCTCCAACCGAGTCGGCGGTCTCCTTGTGGCGGATCATCGTCTCTTCCTTCCAGTGTTCCCAGTGACTACTACGGGGTTCTCCAAAGAGCTGAGTCTCCACGTGGTGTGTTTTGAACGAGGAGAGCTGTTTTCAGAAGAACAGACTAGCAGAGCTGGAAGGGACCTTGGAGGTCATCTAGTCCAACCCTCACCCAAGCAGGAGGGCCTACACTATTTCTGACCGAGGGCAGTCCAGTCTCTTCTTGAAAGCCTCCAGTGATGAAGTTCCCACAACTTCTGAAGGCAACTTCTGTTCCATGGGTTGATTGCTCTCACTGTCAGGAAATTACTCCTCATTTCTAGCTTAAATCTCTCCTTGGTCAATTTCCATCCATCATTCCTTGTCTGGCCTTCAGGTGCTTTGGAAAATAGTTTGACACCTTCCTCTCTGGAGCAGCCCCTCAAATATTGGAAGATGTTATCCTGTCTCCCCTGGTCCTTCTCTTCACTAGACTAGCCATGTCTTCTGTCCATCCATGGCTCATTCAGATGTCTTTCTTTCTTTCTTTCTTTCTTTCTTTCTTTCTTTCTTTCTTTCTTTCTTTCTTTCTTTCTTTCTTTCTTTCTTTCTTTCTCTTTCTTTCTTTTGCTTTGGAAAATAGTCAGTTGATCCCCTCCTCTTTGGGGCAGCCCCTCAAATATTGGAAGATGCTATCCTGCCTTCCCTGGTCCTTCTCTTCACTAGACTAGCCATGTCTTCTGTCCATCCATGGTTCACTCAGATGTCCTTCCTTCCTTCCTTCCTTCCTTCCTTCCTTCCTTCCTTCCTTCCTTCCTTCCTTCCTTCCTTCCTTCCTTCCCTCCCTCCCTCCCTCCCTCCCTCCCTCCCTCCCTCCTTCCTGCCTTTTGTTTTGGAAAATAGCTTGACCCCGTGCTCTCTGGGGCAGCCCCTCAATGTTGGAAGATGCTATCCTGGTCTCCCCTGGTCATTCTCTTCCCTAGACTAACCATGTCTTCTGTCCATCCATGGTTCACTGGGATGTCTTTCCTTCCTTCCTTCTTTCCTTCCCTCCCTTCCACATTCCTCCCTCCCTCCCTCCCTCCCTTCTTCCTTCCTTCCTGCCTTTTGCTTTGGAAAATAGCTTGACCCCCTGCTCTCTGGGGCAGCCCCTCAAATATTGGAAGACTGCTCTCATGTCCCCCCTGGTCCTTCTCTTCACTAGACTAGCCATGTCTTCTGTCCATCCATGGTTCACTGGGATGTCTTTCCTTCCTTCCTTCCTTCCTTCCTTCCTTCCTTCCTTCCTTCCTTCCTTCCTTCCTTCCTTCCTTCCTACCTTCCCTCACTTCCACATTCCTTCCTCCCTCCCTCCTTCCTTCCTTCCTGCCTTTTGCTTTGGAAAATAGCTTGACCCCCTGCTCTCTGGGGCAGCCCCTCAAATATTTTTAGAAGACTGCTCTCCTGTCTCCCCTGGTCCTTCTCTTCACTAGAGATATCCAATTCCTGCAACTTGTTCATTGTATGTTTTAGCCTCCAGTCCCCTCATCATCCTGGTTGCTCTTCTCTGCACTTTTTCTAGAGTCTCAACATCTTTTCGTATATCATGGCAACCAAAACTGGATGCAGCATTCCAGTATGTGGCTATAGGTTGACTCAGCCTTCCATCCTTCCGAGATCGGTAAAATGAGGATTCAAGATTGTTGGGGCCAAATATGCTGACTCTGTAAACTGCTTAGAGACGGCTGTAGTAGCACTGTAAAGCTGTATATAAGTGTTATTGCCCTTCCTTCCTTCCTTCCTTCCTTCCTTCCTTCCTTCCTTCCTTCCTTCCTTCCTCCCTCCCTCCCTCCCTCCCTCCTGTGGTGGAAAGCAATATTGCAGGCTAACTCTGCCCACAGCTATGTAGTTCGATCCTGACCAGCTCAAGGTTGACTCAGCCTTCCATCCTTCCAAGGTGGGTAAAATGAGGACCCAGATTGTTGGGGGCAAGAGGCTGACTCTGTAAACCACTTAGAGAGCGCTGTAAAAAGCACCGTGAAGCGGTATATAAGTGTTATTGCTAGTGCTATTATAAAGTGAGATTAACACTTCTTGATTCTATCCTTCTGTTAATGCAGCCGAGAACTGTGTTGGCTTTTTTGGCAGCTGCTGCACACGGCTGGCTCGTAGCTAAGTGATTGTCTACTAGGACTCCAAGATTCTTACTCACAGTTACTATTACCGAGACAGGCATCACCTGTCCTTGTAGCTGGGTATGTAGTTTTTGTTGCTTAATGTTTTCAACTGGGGAAGTAAAGAGGGTTCTTACTATGATTGTTTCAGGCCACTTCTGTTTGTTAGATCTGTGTCCTTTCTGGCTGGTTGTATAAAAGACACGTGATTGGGTCTAGACCAGTGTTTCTCAACCTTGATAGCTTGAAGATGGGTGGACTTCAACTCCCAGAATCCCCCAGCCAGCACCACTGGCATTTGGAAGCAAATATTGATGAAGTACGATGACTATTATTATTATTATTATTATTATTATTGAGAAAAACTCTACTGGTTTCTCAAGCTTGGAAGCTTGAAGATGAGTGGACTTCAACTCCCAGAATCCCCAGCCAGCAGCGCTGGCTGGGGATTCTGGGAGTTGAAGTCCACTCATCTTCAAGCTTCCAAGCTTGAGAAACATTGGTCTATGTGGTAGTTAATTCGTCTTTGAGGGAAGAGGAGGTCTAATTGAGGTCATAACTCAAGGACTGCCTATATTTTTTTTATTATTTATTTATTTATTTTATTTATTAGATTTATAAACCGCCCTTACTCCTGGGGGACTCAGGGCGGTGTACAGCCATAAATAAAACATTTCAATACAAAAGTTTAAAATAGCATAAAACGAATTAAATAATTTGGCTGACAATTAAAACCCCAATAATTTAAAACAAATTAAAATTCATAATTAAAAGGAGAAAATAACTTAGGTCAGGCCGGCTTGTTGGAATAAATAGGTCTTGAGCGCGCGATGGAAGGTGCGCAGGCCCGGGATCCTCCGTATCTCCGGGGGGAGCTCGTTCCAGATGGTAGGTGCTCCCACAGAGAAGGCTCTCCCCCTGGGGGCCGCCAGCCGGCATTGTTTGGCCGACGGCACGCGGAGGAGCCCCTCTCTATGGGAGCATACAGGCCGGTGGGAGGCTATTGGTGGTAGCAGGCGGTCCCGTAAATAATCAGGTCCTAAGCCATGGAGCGCTTTAAAGGTGATAACCAAAACCTTGAAGCGCACTCGGAAGACCACCGGGAGCCAGTGAAGCTCGCGCAGGAGGGGTGTTACATGGGAGCGCCACGTCGCTCCCATAACCACCCGCGCGGCCGCACTCTGCGCCAGTTGGAGCCTCCGAGTGCTCCTCAAGGGGAGCCCCATGTAGAGAGCGTTACAATAGTCCAGATGGGAGGTGACGAGGGCGTGAGTGACTGTGTGTAAAGAGTCCCGATCTAGAAAGGGGACGCAACTGGGACGCAACTATAAAGGGACGAAAGGGACGCAACTATAAAGCTAGCAGGCCATCTGCATCTTCAGCTATCAAAATACAAGTAGTCCTTGACTTACAACATTTCATTTCGTGACCCTTCCAAGTTACAACGGCACTAAAAAAAGCAACTTATGACAGTTTTCACACTTACGACCCTTACAGCGTCCCGATGGTCACGTGAAAAAAAAAAATTCAGACGCCTGGCCATTTGACTCATATTTATGATGGTTGCAGTGTCCCGGAGTCACGTAATCCTCTTCGGTGACCTTCCTGACAAAGGAAGGCAGGTTCACTTAACAACCGTGTTACTCATTTAGCAACCTAGAACGGTTCACTTAACCACTGCGGCAAGAAAGGTGGCAAAACGGGTGAATTTTACTTCACTGTTTCGTTTAGCAACATAAATCTGGGGCTCAATTGCGGTCGTAAGTCGAGGATTACCTGTGGTAACCCTCCGTGAAGGGCAGACTATCGATGACCACTAGATGGCAGCCAAGGCACTTGTTACATGCCTGTTTGGCGCCTCCTTATGGCCATTTGAGCTTTGAGCATTGAGTCCACATCTGGTGGCGTCCTTTACGTTGGCAGGTAAAGTTAAAGTTTCCCCTGGCACATAGTGCTAGTCGTTCCCTACTCTAGGGGGCGGTGCTCATCTCCGTTTCAAAGCCGAAGAGCCAGTGCTGTCCGAAGACGTCTCCGTGGCCATGTGGCCCGCATGACTCAACGCCAAAGGCGCACAGAACGCTGTTCCCTTCCCACCAAAGGTGGTCCCTATTTTTCTACTTGCATTTTTTTTTTACGTGCTTTCGAACTGCTAGGTTGGCAGAAACTTTGGACACGTAATGGGCGCTCACCCCATTACGCGGCACTAGGGACTCGAACCGCTAAATTGCCGACCTTTCGATCCACAAGCTCAGCGTCTTAGCCACTGAGCCACCGCGTCCCTCTACTTTAGCGAGGCGGGTGCCAAGGGCTAGGTAGCCAGGCAAGGGTTAATTTCTCCAACCCCCTCCTGTTGCAATGACATCACTTCTGCAGTTGATAAGTCGCTGGACCTCATTATGCGCTGCTTTTAATAAAAAGGCCGGATGCCAAAGGATCATGAGCTCCATAGATCAAGATTAAGGAGAGAAATGTTTTAAAAGGCTGTTTTCTTTTCTTTTTTTTTACGAAAGCATTAAAGCATTAAAACGGCATTACCAGGAGTTCCCAAAAGGGAGATTTGTTCTGCCAGCCCTCTGGGGCAAAAGAAGAGGATTGGTTGCATTCAAACAATACCAAGAATTATATTAGGGAAACAGGGACCTGCTGCTGTGTTTGGCCCCCAAATGCTAAACTCGGTTAGGAGTGATTCTTGGTTAATTCTCTCTCCTTATTCCCGGAGGCTCAATGCTCAATTAGTGGAGGGCTCAATTCTTTGGGGAAACCCGGAAAATGAGTTAATTCGGTAACCAGGTTAAGTGGGTTTTGTGAATGCGTTCTTTGGGAAATGCCCGCCAGCCGAAGGGAAGATGTTTTCTTTGTCTTCGTAGAAAGATTGGAAAATGATTGTAGAAAAAAGCCCTTGGGGGGCATTGAGACTATCCTTTGAGCAATCCTTTTTTTCTTTTTCTTTCTTTCTTTCTTTTTCTTTCTTTCTCTTTCTTTCTTTCTTTCTTTCTTTTCCTTGCTTCCTTTCTTTTCTTTCTTTTTCTCTCTTTCTTCTTTTTCTTTCTTTCTCTTTCCCTTTTTCTTCCTTCATCCCCCTTCTTTCTTTCCTTTCTCCTCTCTCTTTTTTCTTTCCTTTTCTTTCTTTCCCTTTATTTCTTTCCTTTCCTTCCTTCCTTCTTTCTCTTTTCCTTCCTTCCTTTTTCTTTCTTTACCTTTCTTTCTTTCTTTTTCCCTTCCTTCTTTCCTTTTTCTTTCCCTTTCTTTCCTCTTTTCTTTTTTCTTCCTTCCTTCTTCCTTTTCTTTCTTCCTTCCTTCCTTTCCTTCTTTTTCTTTCTTTCTTTCTTTCCTTCCTTTTCTTTCTTTCTTTCCCTTTTTTCTTCCTTCATCTCCCTCCCTTCTTTTGTTCCTTTCTTTTTTCTCTTTCTTTCCCTTTCTTTTTCCTTCCTTCCTTCCTTTTTCTCTTTCTTTACCTTTCTTTCTTTTTCTTTTCCCCTTCCTTCTGCCCTCCCTCCCACTTTCACTCTTTGTCTCTCCCTTTTCCCTTTTCTTCCATTCTTTTTCTTTCTTTTCCTTCCTTTTCTTTCTCTCTCCCTTTTTTCCTTCCTTCCTTCCCTTTCTTTTCCTTCCTTCCTTCTTTCCTTCCTTTTTCTTTCTTTCTTTCTTTCTTTCTTTCTTTCTTTCTTTCTTTCTTTCTTTCTTTCTTTCTTTCTTTCTTTCTTTCTCTCTCTCTCTCTCTCTCTCTCTTTCTTTCTTTCTTTCTTTCTTTCTTTCTTTCTTTCTTTCTTTCTTTCTTATTTTTTTACCATTATTGATAAAATTTTATTTATTTTTATTTCTAATATATTATTTCATTTTTTAAAAATGAAGGAATTAGATCATTCCTTTCCAATCAGAAATTACATCATTCCTCTCCAATCCGGGGTTAGAAATATCCTTTTCAGCAGATTCTCAAATCAGTCTCTCTGAGTCACCAGGTTCTGTGCCAATTATTCCATTTCCGATGGATCAGGTCAGAACTCTGAATGCTGAGAGTGGAACATTTAAATGTTCAAAATGACAGTAAATGCAAAAATACCTCCCCTCTGGTTGGCTGGGGAATTCTGGGAATTGAAGTCCACAATGAGATTGAGAAACACTGCCCTGTATACTGTAAGCTCTGCAGCTCCCAGAATTCCATAGTAGAAATTGCCCCAGGGGATTGTGGGAGATGCAGTCCTGCAGGATTGCTAACCAGGCAAATGTTTGGGATGCACAGTAGGGCAGCTTCCTCTCTAGGACTTTCTCCAAAATACGGCAGAGTCAGAGCGCCACCTTGAGGAACGACCTAAAATGATTTCAACATGATCCCAAAGAGGTTACAGGTTGTCCTCGATTTACGACAGTTCACTTAGTGACCGTTCAAAGTCACAATGGCACTGAAAAAAAGTGACTTATGACCGTTTTTCACACTTACGGCCGTTGCAGCATCCCAATGTCACGTGATCAAAATTCAGACACTTTGAAAGTGACTCATATTTATGACAGTTGCAATGTCCCCGGGTCACGTGATCCTCTTTTGCGACCTTCGGATAAGCAAATTCAATGGGGATGCTGGATTCACTTAACAACTGGGTTATTAACATAACAATTGCAGCAATTCACTTAACAACGGTGGCAAAAGGCGTAAAATGGGGCAAAACTCACCTATGTTTCACTTAGCAAAATAAATATGGGGCTCAATTGTGCTCGTAAGTTTTTTATTATTATTATTATTGAAAAGTTTTAATAAATTTTACAAATGTTTCCCCTTCCCCCTCCTTCCTCCCCCCCAACCTTCCCCCCTCCCATCCTCCCTCTCCCCAACTTTCCAGAGCAAAACACAGCGTATAGCATTTGACAATCATACGCTAACATAAGCTAACTATAGCCTCCTATCTCCCTCTTCTACTTTAACTCCCCTTTTATTAGACTAAATTCAGGTAAATTATCACATTTCTTCGTTCATTCATAAGCTAATTGAAATTTCTTAGTCCGATATTTGTTTCGAATGTAGTCAATCCATCTTCTCCATTCCAACATATATTTCTCATTCGAATGGTCCTTCAACTCTGCTGAAATTTTGGCCATCTCTGCTAAAGTTACTACTTTTAACGTCCGTTCTTGAATAGTAGGCAAATCTTCCTTCTTCCAACACTGCGCCACCAACAAATCTTGCTGTCGTTATTAAGTTCAGAATCAAATTAGTCTCTATAACTGTACCATCTGTAATTATACCTAACAAATGGTGGTCGTAAATTGAGGACTACTTGTACTTACCGTATTACGCCAGTGTTTTTCCATCTTTAATTCAATTCCCAGAATTCCCCATCCAGCTTGCTGGTGATCACATAATCCGGGGTCTCTGCGACCATTGGATAAATAAATTGTCCATACATGTTGGTCTGTTTTATCCCATGACCACAGAAATGCTGTGACCGTCGTAAGTGCGAGGACCTCTCAGAAGTCACTTTTTTTTCAGTGCTGTTATAACTTCAAGCGGTGACTGAGTAAAATTTTGGTGCTCCGCCGAAAAATTATTTGCATTTTTTTTTTATTGCACTGAATCAGGGGTCCTCAAACTACGACCCCTGGCATAGATACATGCAATGAACAGTTGTATTACTGCAAAGAGTCCTGATGAAATCGAGGGTCACCTGAGTAACCGGAAGTTGGATTCAATTGTGGTCATAAGTGGACGATTACCTCTAGGGACATTTGTGAGGGTCAATGTACTATTTAGATTAAGATTAAAGTTAATCTTAAACTTTAAAACCATGTTTAACCATGATTAAACCATGTTCAGAGGTCCAGCAAAGACTGACTGGGACCCCACGTGAAGGCAAAGAGCACAGAAATAAGATCGCTTTTGGTCCCTAACAGGAGAGCTAGGTTTGCCTTTGAAATGACAATTTTTAGCCATGTCTGCTGCCCGCTGCCCTTTCTAGCCATTTCCCCAACCTCTACCTCCCTATCCTCATTTGACTGGAGGCTGAAGCAACTCCCATTATAGGCTTAAGAACGGCTTAACGCTCATTTTTTTGGCTTCCTGGGTGAGGAATTCTTCAATATTGTAATCTGGAGCTGGGCTCAGCAGTCTAATGCTTCTCATCAAATGAAAACCGTGTTCCCACTTGAATTAAGCTGAATGGGCTAATACAGGGACGAGAGAGAGAGAGAGAGAGAGAAAGAGAAGAGAAGACACACAGCGAGAAAAGAGAAGAGAAAAGAGGGATAGAGGAGATCGAGAAGCGAGAAGAAAGAGAGAAAGAAGAGAAAGATGAGCGAGAAGAGAGAAAAAAGAAAAAAGGAGAGAGAGAAGAAAGAGGAGGGAGAGAAAAAGAGAAGTGAGAGAAGCGAGAAGGAAGAGAGAAAGAGAAGAGAGAGAGAAGAATGGAAGGAGAGAAAAAAGAAAAAAGAAAGAGAGAGGAGAGAGAAAAAAAAGAGGGAAAAGAGACGAGAGAGAAGAGGGAGAAAACAGAAAAAAGAAAAAGAAGGGAAGAGAGAGAGAAGACACACAGAGAGAAAAGAGAGTGAGAGAAGAGAAAAGAGGCATAGAGGAGATAGAGAAGCGAGAAGGAAGAGAGAAGAGAAAGATGAGAGAGAAAAGAGAAAAGAGAAAAAAGGAGAGAAAAGAAAGAGGAGGGACAGAAAAAAAAGAGTTGAGAGAGAAGCGAGAAGGAAGAGAGAAAGAGAAGAGAAAGAGAAGAATGGAGGGAGAGAAAAAAGAAAGCGCGAGAAGAGAGAGAGGAGAGAGAAAAAAGAGGGAAAAGAGACGAGAGAGAAGAGGGAGAAAACAGAAAAAAGAAAAAGGGAAGAGAGAGGGGAGAGGAGAGAGAGAGAAAAAGGGAAGAGAGAGAGAAGAGAGAGAAAGAGTAGGGAGAGAGAGGAGAGAGAGAAGCAAAAAAGAGGAGTGAGAGAGAGAGAGAAAGAGAATTTCTCTCTGAAATTTTGATTGTAGAGCTTCACTCTCGCTCGGTCCGCACTCAAAACTTTGGCGAACTCCAGAAAATTATTGCTGCCCTTCAGACCACCCTTTCTTCCCCCTTTTCCTCCTTTCAAGCCAGCCTCATTCACCCGTACTTGTTCGGAGACGCCTGCAAGAAACACAGCTCGCTCAGCGTCTCCCCCTTCCTGAAGTGGCAGAGCTCGGGAAGGGGGGGGGCTGGGGTAGGGGGCGGCCGCCCCTCTGCTGAGCCCATCTCCCTCCCCCCCACCTCCGCTGCCAGTTGTCCCTTCTCTCCCAGAGCCCTTAATTGTCGCATGGAGTGTTTTTGACAATAGCCGCTTCTCCGGTGGATCAAAAGGCCGTAATTGCAAGGAGCGCAGGGCTGGCTCCGAATAGCTGGCACTAGCGCGGGGGGACAAAGGCGGAGATGAAAAGCAGCGGCCTCTTCTCTGTTCTCTCTGTCACACGCATGCACAGACACCCCCCCCCACACCGCCTCCCTCTCCCCCCAGCCCCGAGCAACTGCCAAGGGGTGGGGAGACTCCTTTTCCCAAAAGCAGAAAGTTAGTCGCCACGTTCGCACAACACCTTGGTCCCCATTGTCAAATGCCTCTAAGATGATGATCAAATTATTTTTCAAATCGTCCAGAGAAAAGGAGGACCAGGGGTGACATGAGAGCAATATTCCCTGTATTTGAGGGACTGCAGAAGAAGAAGGGGGGGTGGGTCAGTTGCATTAACAGAGGGATTGAATCAAGATCAAGGAAGGTACTAATACCACTTTGTAAAGCCCAAGTAAGGCCACACCTAGAGTACTGCATCCAGTTTTGGTCCCCACACTACAAAAACGATATTGAGACGCTAGAAAGAGTTCAGAGAAGAGCAACCAGGATGATGAGGGGACTGGAGGTTAAAATATACGATGAACGGTTGCAGGAACTGGGCATGGCTAGTCTAGGGAAGAGGAGGACCAGGGGAGACAGGAGAGCATCTTCCAATATTTGAGGGGCTGCCCCAGAGAGGAGGGGGTCAACCTATTATTTTCCAAAGCACAAGGAAGAAAGAGAGAGAGAGAGGGGGAGAGAGGGAGGAAGGAAGGAAGGAAGGAAGGGTAGGAAGGAAGGAAGGAAGGAAGGAGAAAGAAAGAAAGAAAGAAAGAAAAGAAAGAAAGAGAGAGAGAGAGAGAGAGAGAGAGAGAGAAGGAGAGAGAGAGAGAGAGAGAGAGAGGAGAGAGGAGAGAGAGAGAGAGAGAGAGAGAAACCATGGTATGGACAGAAGACATGGCTAGTCTAGTGAAGAGAAGGACCAGGGGAGTGAGGAAAGCATCTTCCAATATTTGAGGGGCTGCCACAGAGAGGAGGGGCTCAACCGACTATTTTCCAAAGCAAAAGGAAAGAGAGAGAGAGAGAGAGAGAGGAAGGAAGGAAGAAAAAGAAAGGAAGGAAGGAAGGAAGGAAGAAAGGAAGGTAGGTAGGAAGGAAGAAGGAAGGAAGGAGAGAGAGAAAGAAAGAGAAAAAGAAGAAAGAAAGAAAGAAAGAAAGAAAGGAAAAGAAAGAAAAGAAAGAAAGAAAGAAAGAAAGAAAGAAAGAAAGAAAGAAAGAAAGAAAGAAAGAAAGAAAGAAAGAAAGAGAAAGAAAGAAACCATGGATGGACAGAAGACATGGCTAGTCTAGTGAAGAGAAGGACCAGGGGAGTGAGGAAAGCATCTTCCAATATTTGAGGGGCTGCCACAGAGAGGAGGGGCTCAACCGACTATTTTCCAAAGCAAAAGGAAAGAGAGAGAGAGAGAGAGAGAGGAAGGAAGGAAGAAAAAGAAAGGAAGGAAGGAAGGAAGGAAGAAAGGAAGGTAGGTAGGAAGGAAGGAAGGAAGGAAGGAGAGAGAGAAAGAAAGAAAAAGAAAGAAAGAAAGAAAGAAAGAAAGAAAGGAAAGAAAGGAAAGAAAGAAAGAAAGAAAGAAAGAAAGAAAGAAAGAAAGAAAGAAAGAAAGAAAGAAAGAAAGAAAGAAAGAAAGAAAGAAAGAGAAAGAAACCATGGATGGACAGAAGACATGGCTAGTCTAGTGAAGAGAAGGACCAGGGGAGTGAGGAAAGCATCTTCCAATATTTGAGGGGCTGCCACAGAGAGGAGGGCTCAACCGACTATTTTCCAAAGCAAAAGGAAAGAGAGAGAGAGAGAGAGAGAGGAAGGAAGGAAGAAAAAGAAAGGAAGGAAGGAAGAAAGGAAGGTAGGTAGGAAGGAAGGAAGGAAGGAAGGAAGGAAGGAGGAGAGAGAAAGAAAGAAGAAAAAGAAAGAAAGAAAGAAAGAGAAGAAAGGAAAGAAAGGAAAGAAAGAAAGACAGAAAGAAAGAAAGAAAGAAAGAAAGAAAGAAAGAAAGAAAGAAAGAAAGAAAGAAACCATGGATGGACAGAAGACATGGCTAATCTAGTGAAGAGAAGGACCAGGGGAGAGAGGAGAGCATCTGCCATCTGTCAGAAATGGTGTGGGGTCGTGATGGCGAACCTATGGTAACATATGCCCAAAGTGGCACAGGGCGTCTTGTTGCCTGGCACATACGGTAGCGATGAGTTGCCCCCGGTTTGACAGGTTCACAGGAACCAATAGTAAAACCCGGCAGGAGGCTCCGCCACTGACCCGGATGTCATCCAAGTTGATCTGCGCATGCACAGAAACTTCTGCATATGCACAGAAGAGCGTGCGCAGGCACGATGCGAACCGGTAGTAAAGGTTAAGTAGAAGCCACCCCTGACATGCAGCATCTCCGTTCCTTATCCGGGTTTCTGGCGCGCACGCAGGCATGCCGATCAGCTGGCCTTTGTGCATGCAGCAGTGCCTGACACCGGAACTCACATTTTCCGGCGTGAGCATGCATGCTGGCCAGCCGATCGGCACGTGCGCATTTGCTGCAGTAACCGAAGACTTGCTGGCCAGTGCACATGTGCGTGCCGGAAACCGGTGTTGTGGCTCCGTTGCCTGAGCCTGTGTCATCGTCAGGAGAGGACTCCGAGAGTGAAAGGGAGGAATTGGCAAGACCTCCCTCTCCAGGACCCTCCTCTCTGGCAATGCCCCTGGAGGACACCGAAGGGCAAGAGATAGGCCCAGAGCCAAGCGACGAGGGAGATAAGTGCTGGCTGGATCCTCGCCAGCAACGCAGGGAGAAACGTGCCCAACAGAAGGCAAGGCGTGCTCGTGATTAGCTGACTCACTGGACCATACCCCACAGGCTATAAAGAGAGTGAGTTCAGCCTGCACCTTGTGACGGACAAAAACAGATATACTTGCATCCCAGCTTCTGATCTTCCTGCATCTCAGCTTCTTATTTCTGGACATTTTGTGGTGTGTATTTTCCTGTTACGTTAATAAAGATTTTGGCCACGCAGCTGCTGGGATTGCTGCAAGCTTCTTATCAGACTACTTGGTTGCCTGCCAGCTCATTTAACCTCCGACTGTCCGAGTGGGTGTATTCCTGGAGCGGGGACAGAACAACCGGAAGTACCTTATCCGGTGTGCACATGTGCCCTAGGCAGCTCGTTTTCTTCGTCGCGGCCCTGATGAGCCGAAAAGGGTCACCATCACTGGTGTAGGGTCTCCTCCCGGTGGGGGCGGGGTTGGTCTAGATGACCTACAAGGTCCCTTCCAACTATTGTTCTGTTTTATTCTAATTTATTTTCTAAAGCACCAGAAACAACGGTTGGAAATTGATCAAAGAGAGAAGCAACCTGGAATTGAGGAGAAGCTTGCTGACAGTGAGGACAATTAACCAGTGGAACAGATTGCCACCAGAGAGGTTCTGGGTGCTTCATCACTGGAGGTTTCTAAGAGATTGGATAACCTTTTGAGATGGCTTGAGTATGGGGTTGGACTAGATGACCTCCTGGATCCCTTCCAGCTCTACTCGGATTACTCCGTCAGCGTGCAAGGATTGTTTCAGCCTCAGCGTCCTGAAACCTCTGTGCCGGGCTCTGCCTTTTCAGCTGTGGCCAAAAAGCGAAATAAAAAGGAGCCTGGATAGCTCAGCAGACTAATGCACTGTGATTAAAGACCAGCTGTCTGCAATTATTGTAAGTTCGAATCTCCCCAGGCTCAAGGTCGACTCAGCCTTCCATCCTTTCTAAGGTAGGTCAATTGAGGACCCCGTTTGTGGGGGAAATAAGCTTAATAATTTTGTATAAAAAATATACAAAAGTATGAAGGCTATTGCTTAACGCATTGTAAGCCGCCCTGAGTCTCCGGAGAAAGGCGGCATATAAATCAAATTTTAAAAACAACAACAACAACAACCAAGATTAACCAAGCATGGGATTCAGGTAGTCCTCAACTTATAACCACAATTAAGCTCAAAATTTCCATTGCTAAGCGAGACAGTGGTCAAGTGACTCCCCGGCCTCCACTTTATGACTTTTCTTGCCACAGTCATTGAGTGAATCTAGTTTCCCCACTGACTTTGCCTGTCAGAAAGTTTGCCAAAGGGGATCCCATGACCCTGGGAGACTGCAACCGTCGTAAGTATGAATCAGTGGCCAAGCGTCTGAATTTTGATCCCGGGACCCTGGGGATGCTGCGAAGGTCGTAAGTGTGAAAACTCATCATCATAAGTCACTTTTGTCAGGGCCGTTGCAACTTGCAACGGTCACTAAGTGAGTAATTGGTAAATTGGCTACCTGTAGAATTGAACAAGCCAAATAAATAAGAAATAAACGAATACTTCATCAACGTCCTTAATGTAACTCAAGGATTGAGTATTTAGTTTGTTTTGCAATGGAATGTAAACTAGGCTAGAAGGGCAAGATGGCGGCTGCAGGTCAGGTGACTTGGAAGGAGAGGGAGGGGCCTTAGAATGGGCGGGGCATGGACCTTTCAAGCCACTCCCCCACTGCTTCTCCCCTATGGACATACTGGGATAATAAGGAGAGCATTATTCTCTATGGTCTTTCAACTCGCTGACTGTTCCCGCCACGCCAAATTTGATCCCCTTGTTGAATTCCAGGTAGTCCTCGACTTACAACAGTTTGTTTAATGACCGTTACAATTCTGAAAAATGTAACTTAGGACTATGTTTCAAAGTGACGACCTCATGTGATCCAAATTCGGATGCTTGGCAACTGACTCATACTTATGACAAGTTGCAGTATTCCGGGGGGTCACGTGATCCTTTTTTGTGACCTTCTGGACAATGGGGAATCCAGATTCGTTTAACAACCAGGTTACCAGCTTATCAACTGTCGAGATTCACTTAGCAACTGTGGCAAGAGAGCAGTGGGGAGTTCCTCCCGGTTCCGCCGTGCCGATAGCGGTGACGATATGACGTCACCGAACCGGTTCTCTTTGTCGGGGAGCTGGGCCCTCCTACCTGCCCCGCGTTATTCCTAGCTTTTATTTCTTCTTTTTTAGCCCAGCTGATAGGCGCGGCAGAGTGGATTGCCGCACCCCAGCTGGGCAGATTCGTAACGCGGTTGCGTGCAGCGCAAGTTTGGCGTGCGTGCGAGCGAAGCGATCATGCGTGTGGTGTTCGCGCACAACACACGTGCACGAAGAGACCCGGTAGTGAAGCCGGTTAGAACCCACCACCGCAAGAGAGGTTGTAAAATGGGGCAAAGCTCACTTTACAAATGTCTCACTTCGCAACGGAAAATTGGTGCTCAGTTGTGGTCGTAAGTCGAGGACTACTTGTATTGAGTTTGCAGCTGGACAGATCTAACTACCTTTCCATAATCTGTTCGCCAATATTTTCCCAATATTTTGCTATGCAGTAATCGTCCACTTACAATCATTCATTTAGTGTCCGTTCAAAGGCACAATGGCACTAAAAAAAGGAACTTATGACCGTTTTTCACACTTATGACTGTTGCAAAATCCCCACGGTCATGTGATCAGATGCTTGGCGACTGACTCATATTTATGACGGTCACAGTGTCATGTGATCCCCATTTGCGACCTTCTGACAAACAACCTCAATGAGGGAATCCAGATTCACTAAATAACCATGTTACAAACGTACGTAATTCACTTAACAACTGTGGCAAGAATGGTCGTAAAATGGGGCAAAACTCACGTGTTGAAGTCCAGGGAGTCCTGGACTTACGACCAAAAGCGAGCCCAACATTTCTGTTGCTGAGACATTTGTTAAGTGAGTTTCACCCCATTTTACGACTTTTCTGGCCACCGCTGTTAAGTGAATCACTGCACATGTTAAGTTAATAACACGGTTGTTAAGCGAATCTGGCTTTCTCCATTGACCTTGCTTGTTGGAAGGTCGCAAAAGGGGACACTGCGGGGGGACATTGTGACCGTCATAAATAGGAACCAGTTGCCAAGCATCTGAATGTACATCATGTGACCCTGGAGATGCTGCAATGGTCGTATGTGTGAAAAGGGGTCATAAGTCAGTTTTCTCAGTGCCGTTGTAACATCGAACGGTCACTAAACGAACTGAGTTGAGGATTACCTGCATTCAAGCACAATACCCCAAATATTTTTTAAAAAACATCCACTGTGCAAAGCGAACAGATGCTAAACATGTTGTGTGAACACATTAAATGGACTGTTGCCTGATCTCAGTTTAAGATTTTTGCGTTGTGTTGCAGGAAGTTAGCACCCACCCCTTTCCTGGAAGAATGAAATATTTTAGGAAATATTAAAAAGGCAGAATATTATGTTTCCGTGGTTGAGAAATGGAGAAGCATGTTTTAAAGACAAAGCAGCTCCCTCCTTCCTGCCTCCCCCCCCCCCACCGCTTTGTTAATGGGCCAGAGGCAGAAACTCAATCTTGTCAAAGGACCATCATCTGCAACACAATAGGACCCATCTAGGACAGAAACTCACCACATGGCACCTGGGAAGATTACATCAGCCAGCAAGGCTAGCTCTTTTTAAGTTTAAAGTTTTTATGGGTTTTAAATTTTAATTGCCTATTGGTTTTTTAAATTTATTGGGCCAAAATAATTTAATTCTTTTATTAATATTTTAAATTTTGTATTGGAGTGCTTTTTATTCTTGGCTGTATACCGCCCTGAGTCCACTAGGAGAAGGGTGGTATATAAATTTAATAAATAAATAAATAAATAAATAAATACATAAATACATACATACATACATACATACATACATACATAAATAAATAAATAAATAAATAAATAAATAAATAAATAAGACCCCCACCCCCTGGGAGTCTGACAACCAATCAGGATACTCTTTCTGGGCCCCAGGAAGTTCAAAGCCAGAGAGGGCATAAAACCCGGGGACTCGCTGTATCTCGACCCCTTTTCTGTTCAGGAACTCAAACCATGTCATCCTGTCCACCATTAAACCATCTTTCCAAGCCGTCTCCATGTTTCCAGTGTCTTTTTCCCCACTTGGAGCTGAACCCAGAAGGATGTTTCTTCCTACAGTGTGAACAGTGTGTAGAGCTGTTGCCTAATCTCAGTTTAAGATTTTTGCGTTATGTGAATGCATTAAGTGGACTATTGCCTGATCTTAGTCTAACGGGAGAACCGAATTCTTTAACCAGGTTAGGAGTGGTGTGTGAAGGCGTCCTTTAACTTAACTAGGATCGCAAACCCTGGACACTCTGTGCCTCTAACCCTGATCCTGGAACCCTCATCTCAGTTTAAGATTTTTGCGTTGTGTGAATGCATTAAGTGGACTATTGCCTGATCTTAGTCTAACGGGAGAACCGAATTCTTTAACCAGGTTAGGAGTGGTGTGTGAAGGCGTCCTTTAACTTAACCAGGATCACAAACCCTGGACACTCTGTGCCTCCATCTTCCGGGGTCCAGGCATCCCCCCACCCCCCAATAAAACACCCCAACGGGGGCAGATTAAAAGCCCCCCAATCTTTGCGTGCGGAGAGGGAGCTCGGCTGTTCCCCGGCGAGTGGGGTTGAGCGGTCGTGTGAACCCGTTTCACCCCCTCCTCCCCAGCGCTGCCTCTTTCGCAGCCCCCCGGAATCCCCTCCTCCCGGCCAACGAGGGCAGCTGTCCCCATTGAAAGCGATCAAGGGCGGCGGCCGCCTCTGATCTGCCGGCGAGGGCGCCTTTGATGGGCCCGCAGCCTCCGGGGGGACCCGGCAACAATGGGTCCCATTCAGCGGAGGGCTCCCGTCCAGAGCCTCTAATGAAGCGCAGCCGGGGCTGCCCCTCCGGCCGCTGGGCAGGCAGCCTCGCGGGGAGAGCGCTCCCCCCGGGCCGGCCCTGGGAAAAGGCGCCCCCCGCGCTCCCCCGGGGGGATATATAGAGCCGCTCCCGGAGCCCCGCGAAGGCAACAAGGGAGGAAGCCGGAGCCGCCCCGGGACATGGAGCATCCCAGCCTCCTTCTCCTCCTCCTCCTGCTGCTGATGCTGCTGCCCCGCCGGGCGGATCCGGCCCCCGCCGCCGCCCCCGGCAAGGAGCTCTTCCCCTGCCCGCCAGCGTCTTGCGAGGTAAGAAGGGCTGGAGGGTGGCTAGTCCTCATGGAGGCCACTTGCATGCCCCCCCCAGCTCTTCCCCCGTCCACCAGCCTTCTAGTCCTCATTGAGATAGATCCACGGAGCTCCACTCCCCGCATGGAGCTCTTGTGAGTAAGAGGGGCTGGAGGGTGGCTAGTCCTCATGGAGGCCACCTGCATGCCCCCCCCAGCTCTTTCCCCTGTCCACGGAGGTAAGAGGGGCTGGAAGGCATCTAGTCCTCATGGAGGATCCCCCACCAGCTCTTCCCCCTGTCCACCAGCCTTCTAGTCCTCATTGAGACAGATCCACGGAGCTCCCCTCCCCGCATGGAGCTCTTGCGAGGTAAGAGGGACTGGAAGGCGGCTAGTCCTCATGGAGGCCACCTGCGTCCCCCCCCCCCCCGAGCTCTTCCCCCATCCACCAGTCTTCTAGTCCTTATTGAGGCAGATCCACAGAGCTCCCCTCCCCGCATGGAGCTCTTGTGAGTAAGAGGGGCTGGAGGGTGGATAGTCCTCATGGAGGCCACCTGCATGCCCCCCCCCCCGGAGCTCTTCCCCCGTCCACCAGTCTTCTAGTCCTTATTGAGGCAGATCCACAGAGCTCCCCTCCCCGCATGGAGCTCTTGTGAGTAAGAGGGGCTGGAGGGTGGCTAGTCCTCATGGAGGCCACCTGCATGCCCCCCCCAGCTCTTCCCCCTGTCCACCGAGGTAAGAGGGGCTGGAAGGCATCTAGTCCTCATGGAGGATCCCCCACCAGCTCTTCCCCCTGTCCACCAGCCTTCTAGTCCTCATTGAGACAGATCCACGGAGCTCCACTCTCCGCATGGAGCTCTTGTGAGTAAGAGGGGCTGGAGGGTGGCTAGTCCTCATGGAGGCCACCTGCATGCCCCCCCCCCCGAGCTCTTTCCCCGTCCACCAGCCTTCTAGTCCTCATTGAGACAGATCCACGGAGCTCCACTCCCCGCATGGAGCTCTTGTGAGGTAAGAGCGGCTGGAAAGTGGCTAGTCCTCATTGAAGCCACCTGCATCCCCCCACCAGCTCTTCCCCCGTCCACCAGCCTTCTAGTCCTCATTGAGACAGATCCACGGAGCTCCCCTCCCCGCATGGAGCTCTTGTGAGTAAGAGGGGCTGGAAGGCGGCTAGTCCTCATGGAGGCCACCTGCTCTTCCCCCGTCCACCAGCCTTCTAGTCCTTATTGAGGCAGATCCACGGAGCTCCCCTCCCCGCATGGAGCTCTTGCGAGGTAAGAGGGGCTGGAAGGCGGCTAGTCCTCATGGAGGCCACCTGCGTCCCCCCCCCAGCTCTTCCCCCATCCACCAGCCTTCTGGTCCTCATTGAGACAGATCCACAGAGCTCCCCTTCCCGCATGGAGCTCTTACGAGGTAAGAGCGGCTGGAAGGTGGCTAGCCCTTATTGAGGCCACCTGCATGCCCCCCACCAGCTCTTCCCCTTGTCCACCAGTGTCTTATGAAGTAAGAGGGGCTGGAAGGCGGCTAGTCCTCATGGAGGCCACCTGCGTGCCCCGCCAAGCTCTTCCCCCTGCCAACCAGTTTTTTAGTCCTCATTGAGACAGATCCACGGGACTCCCCTCCCCACATGGAGCTCTTGCGAGGTAAGAGCGGCTGGAATGTGGCTAGTCCTTGTTGAGGCCATCTGCATGCCTCCCACCAGTTCTTCCCCTGTCCACCAGTGTCTTACAAGGTAAGAGGGGCTGGAAGGCAGCTAGTCCTCATGGAGGCCACCTGCATGCCCCTCCCAGAGCTCTTTCCCCTGCCCGCCAGCATCTTGCGAGATAAGACATTGAGGCCACCTGCATGCCCACCCCCCAGCTCTTCCCCTTGCCAACCAGCCTTCTAGTCCTCATTGAGACAGATCCACGGGGCTCCCCTCCCCGCATGGAGCTCTTGCGAGGTAAGAGCGGTTGGAAGGTGGCTAGTCCTCATTGAGGCCACCTGCATGCCCCCCCAGCTCTTCCCCCTGCCCACAGCGTCTTGCAAGGTAAGAGCGGCCGGCAGCCTTCTAGTCCTCATTGAGGATGATCCGTGTGGCTTCCTGCCCAGCAAGGAGCTCTTCCCCCTACCTGCTTTTATTTAATGTTTTCTAGTCCTCGTTGAGGCAGGTCCATGGCGTTCTCTCCCCCTGCCTGCCAGTGTCTTGTGAGCTAAAACCAGCCTGCAGTTTTCTAGTCCTCTTTGAGGCTGGTCCATGGAGCTCTCTCCCCAAACAAGAAATTCTTTTTCCTGCCCACCAGTGTCTTCCAAGTTAAGAGCGCCTGGAAGTCTTCTAGTCCACATTGAGGCCACCTGCATGCACCCTCAGGAGCTCTTCCCCCTGCCCACTAGAGTCTTGAGAACTAAGAGTGACTAGGAGGTGTCCAGTCCTCATTGAGGCCGCTCCTAACAGCTCCCTCTGTGACAAGGAGCTCTTCCCCCTGCTGACCAGCGTCTTGCGAGGTAACAGCAACTGGCAGCCTTCTAGTCCTCACTGAGGCCAAGCCTGGTGACTCTTCCCCCAAGAAGTTCTTCTCCCTGCCTATCAGCATCCTGCAAGGCAAGAGCAGCTGTCAGCATGGTAGTCCTCATTAAGGTCAATCCTTGCGGCTCTTCACTTCAGCTCGGAGCTTTTCCCCCTGGCCTGTCATTGTCTTGCGAGGTACGAGCAACTGGCAGGCTTCTAGTCCTCATTATAGCCAAACTGGGCTGGCTAGATTGCGCCAGCTCTGTGTACCTTTCCTGGAGGACTGGGCGTCTCCAAATTTGGCAACTTTTAAGGCTGGTGGACTTCAACTCCCAGAATTCCCCAGCCAGCTGGCTGGGGAATTCTGGGAGTTGAAGTCCACCAGTCTGAAAAGTTGCCATGGAGACGTCCCGCTGTAGGATCTTTCCCCCTTTGAGCTGGTGGGCAGGGAAGCTGACGCTTTGTCCCCCTCTCCCTCCAGTGCTGTCCAGCCGCGGCACGTTGGTGCTTGAAGCTGCCATGAAGACAGCCCTGCTTTCTCTGGAGGAGGCCCTGTCGGAGCACGGCCAGCGCCTGCAAGAGTGCAAGCGGTGCGGAGTCTGCCTCTCGGGGGACTGCGGGAATCGGACCAGGCCTTGTCCCCGTAAGCTCAGAGTTCCTCCGTTCCTCCCTCTTTTCTTTCCATTCATTTCCCTCCCTCCCTCCCTTCCTTCCTGCATTCCTTCCTTCTTTATTCCCGCCCTCTCTTTCCTTCCTCTTGCCCTCTCCTCTCTCCCTTCCTCATTTCTTTCCTCTTGTTTTCCTTCCTTCCCTCCCTCCCTCTCTCTCTTTACTTCTTTTCTTCCTTCCACACTCCCTCCCTTCCTCTCTCTCTCTCCTCCCTCCCTCCCTCCCTCTCCTCCCTTTCTCTTTCCTTCCTTCCTCTTTCCTTCCTTCTTCTTTCCTTCCTCCCTTCTTCTTTCCTTTCTTCCTTCTTTCCTCTTTCCTTCCTCCCTTCTTCTCTCTCTCCTTCTTTCCTTCTTTCCTTCTTTCCTCTTTCCTTCCTCCCTCCCTCCCTCTCTCCTCCCTCCTTCCCTTCCTCTCTCATCTTCCTTCCTTCCTGTCTCTCTCCCTCTCTTCCTCTCTCACCTACCTACATACCTTCCTTCCTTCCTCCCTCCCTTCCTTCCTTTCTCTCCTCCCTCCCTCCCTTCCTCTGTCACCTTCCTTCCTTCCTCTCTCCTCCCTCCCTCCCTTCCTCTCTCTCTCCTTCCTTCCTTCCTTCCTTCCTCTCTCTCTTTTCCCTCCCTCCCTCCTTCTCTTCCTCTCTCTCCTTCCTTCGTTCCTCTCTCCTCCCTCCCTCCCTCTCTCTCCTCCCTCCCTTTCTCTTTCCTTCCTCTTTCCTTCCTTCCTTCTTTCCTTCCTCCCTTCCTCTTTCCTTTCTCCCTTCCTCTCTCTCTCCTCCCTCCCTCCCTCTCCTTCCTTCCTTCCATCCTTCCTTCCTTCCTTTCTTCTCTCCTTCGTTCCTTCCTTCCTTCCTTCCTCTTTCCTTCCTCCCTTCTTCTTTCCTTTCTTCCTTCTTTCCTCTTTCCTTCCTCCCTTCCTCTCTCTCTCCTTCTTTCCTTCCTTCCTCTTTTCTTCCTCCCTCCCTCCCTTTCTCTCTCCTGCCTCTCTCCCTACCTCTCACACCTTCCTTCCTTCCTCTCTCTCTCTCCTCTCTCTCTCCCTTCCTCTCTCACCTACTTACCTACCTACCTACCTTCCTCCCTCCCTTCCTTCCTTCCTCTCTCCTCCCTCCCTCCCTCCCTTCCTCTCTCTCCTTCCTTCCTTCCTCTCTCCTCCCTCCCTCTCTCCCTTCCTCTCTCTCCTTCCTTCCTTCGTATTCCCTCCTTCCCTCCCTCCTTCCCTTCCTTCCTTCCTTCCTTCCTTCCTTCCTTCCTTCCTTCCTTCCTTCCTTCCTTCCTTCCTTCCTTCCTCTCTCTCTTCCCTCCCTCCCTGTACTACCACAATGACTATGCTGGCTGCGGTACAATGAAAACAACAACCCGGCTAACACGAGTCCATCCCAATGGCGCAAGGGAACGTCCCCCGTTCTTGGGAGCCCTCCATTCCCGCTCCCGTTCCCAGCAGGGCGCGGGGATGTTCAGCCTTCTGATGACGCCATTGCAACCCAAGACATTCTGACACACTTCCAATTTAGCGGCTTTTCAGAAAGCCCAAAGGGCCGATGCCAACCCTCCGGATTTTCCATGGCACGCAGTCCCAAGCGTAGGAGCCCTCCCCCCACAAACCCCCTCAAATTCTTATCCAAAACACTCCCGGTCCCTCCTGAGATTTACACACTGAACAGGCCGATTTGATCCTTTTGTGAGTGTAACAACTTTCTTCCCCTTTCACTGTTCTCTTATCCCTGGGGTTGTGCCAGGGGGTGCGGGTGCAAATCCCTCCTCCCACTCCCCTCGAGCCAGCCGGCAACGTGGACTCCCCTAAAAGAACAAACGGATCACATGAAGATCCATAGGATGAGCAGCAACAACATGTCAATTGTGACATGACACCGCTGATACAAAGGAGTCAAATTAAATTATCCGGGCGATGTCCTAGTTGACGCCCTCATGTCTTCTGTGGGTTGCCCACGGATGGACTGAGTCCCTGACCCACATAGGGGCTACTAGCATTACATTTGGGGGTCCCCAAAGGCCAGGCAAAAAGAGAAAAGGGACGGAAAATGTAGAGCTTTTCATTTACCTATTTTTTCCTTAAACCTTCTAAAACAGACCCCTTTTCATCCCTCAGATTCCCTGAAACTCTCTTTTTAAAAAAAGTTCTGGTGATTTATGGCAAACCAGAATTAATTCTTTCCATCAGGAATGTTCCATTTTGAAGTTTCAGGATTGGGTGTTTACCCCAAGACCCTCAGATCCTCCCTTAAAATTGCCCCAGAAAATGCACTTGGCCGCACGCTCCAGCAATCGTCTTATTTCCGTTGAATGAATGCAATATTCCACGGAAATTAAATGAAAGACAGCATAGGTTTCCCTCTGGATGTCTTCCTTTCCAACCTCAGTCCCTGGCACACCTACAAATGATTAATCCCCAAGGAGTCCTTGAATTACGACCAAAATTGAGCCCGAAATTTCTGTGAGTGAAACGTTTGCTCAGTGAATTTTGTCCCATTTTACGACCTTTCTCGCGGCGGTTGTTAAGCGAATCACTGCGGCTGTTAAGTTACTCCCCCAGTCACGAAGTGAATCTGGCTTGTCTGAAGGTCACAAAAGACGATCACATAACCCAGGGACACCGCAACCGTCGTAAATACGAGTCAGTTGCCGAGTGTCTGAATTTAGATCATGTGTCCATGCTGCGACAGTCGTTAAGTGTGAAAAACGGTCATAAGTCACTCTTTTCAGTGCTGTCATAAGTTTGAACTATCACTAAAACGAACTGTTGTACATTGAGGATTAAATAGGTAAAGGTTCCCATCGCGCATATGTGCTAGTCGTTCCCGACTCTAGGGGGCGGTGCTCATCTCCGTTTCAAAGCCGAAGAGCCAGCGCTGTCCGAAGACACCTCCGTGGTCATGTGGCCGGCATGACTCAACGCCAAAGACGCACGGAATGCTGTTCCCTTCCCACCAAAGGGGGTCCCTATTTTTCTACTTGCATTTTTTACCTGCTTTCAAACTGCTAGGTTGGCAGAAGCTGGGACAAGGAACGGGAGCTCACCCCGTTACAAGGCACTAGGGACTCGAACCGCCGAACTGCCGACTTTTCGATCGACAAGCTCGGCATCTTAGCCACTGAGCCACCGCGTCCCTTTAAATTAAGGATTACCTGTACATAAAAATTGTGTATTCTTGTCCCAGCATTGAATGCTGGTTGTGTAGGAGGGCTGCAGGGAGACGTTGCTGATTTTGTGTTATTTTCCTACTCACTTGCAGAACCAGGAAGCGATGCGGAGGATTCGAACTCGGTGGCCGATCAGCCTGTTCCAGGTTAGAGCAGCTTGGCATGAATGACACCTGTCCTCAGAGTACAGGTAGTCCTCGACTTATAATCACAATAGAGCCCAAAATTGCCCATTTCCTTCAGTGAGTTTTGCCTCATTTTACGACCTTTCTGGCCACTGTTGTTAAGCGAATCACTGCAGGGGATAAGTGAATCTGGCTTCCCCGTAGACCTTGCTTGTCAGAAGGTCACAAAAGTGGATCACGGCACGACCCCGCGATGCTACAACGGTCGTAAGTCTGAACCAGGTGCCGAACATCTGAATTTTGGTCACGTGACCCCCCGCGGGACACTGCAACCGTCATAACTACGAATCAATTGCCAAGCGCCCAAATTTCGATCACACGACCGTGGGGATGCTGAAAACGGTCGTAAGTCACTCTTTTCAGTGCCATTGTAACTGCGCACGGTCACCAGAGGAAGTGTTAGTCGAGGGACTACCGGTAATAGGAAGTATTGCTCAATGGGCGGAGGGCGTACGAGAATCCCACGTCATTCCTCTGCTTGTGTGCGTGTGAGGTTGGATCCCATGCGGTGCAATGGCACCATTCTCTTTCGCAGCCTCGGGCCCTCAGCGGGGATCTGGAGAAACAGACCGGGCTGATGCGCCAGTTTTGCTTCCCCGCTGTTTTCGTTTGAGGAGCGAGGTCAGCGTTGGGTCTGGAAGGGCCGCCAAGCTGAATGGTGACCTTACGGGGACGGTCCAGTCACCCTCTTAATGGGGATTAAGCTTGACAGAGGGGAGCGTTAGGCTGCCAAAGATTTACTATCTTTAGTATTTACTAAAAAAAAAGCATCCAGAACAGGGATGGGTGATTTATTTTCCTCACAGAGCAACAGGAATAACATTCCGGCTTGTCTACGAACACGACAAACCGTCTGAAGTTCCCCGAACACGACAAACTGTCTGAAGTTACCTCAAAGATTCCTTTATTACAGAGGCCTTCAAACTTGGCAGCTTTAAGATTTGTGGACTTCAACTCCCAGAATTCTCCAGCCAGCATAGCTGACTGGAGAATTCTGGGAGTTGAAGTCCGCAAATCTTAAAGCTGCCAAATTTGGGGACTCCTGCTATATTAGGGGCGCCAACACCCCCGTCAAAAAGTTTCTCCTTCACGTCAAGCTAACAAGTCTTTCTGGCAGGGGAGATGGATTGTTGTCCGCCACACCTATTCATCTCCACCCCCTGCCTTTTATCCCCAGAGCTAAGGTTTCACTAGCAGTGGTGGCTCTTCCGTCCCAAGGACCAGCCTATAGATTTTCACTGCTCTCCTCTCCTCTCTGCCTTCTGTGCTGCCTTCTGTGCATCCACGCGTCAGGCAATGGACCCAGCTGTTCCTCCTCTTCCTCATCAGCCATCTCCAGACCTGGGTGCTGTTGACTCTCCATCTGAGGGATGATGGACTCTCTCTCTCTCTCTCTCTGCCACCTCCATTCCCTCTTTCCCCTCGGAGCCCTCAGCTTGCCTTGATGCTGGTCCTGACTCCCAGCGGCCGACAGGTCACAACAGGGTATTCCTCAACTTACGACCACAATTGAGCCCAACATTTCTGCAGCTAAGTGAGATATCTGTGAGGATGTTTCCACACTTACAGTCGTAAGTGTGGAAAAAAAACGTTCATAGGTCCCGTTTTTCAGTGCCGTTGTAACTTTGAATGGTCACTAAGTGACCGTCGATGTAAATTGACGACTGCCCGGAGAGCAGAATTTTGGGAAACAGATTATGGACAGGTGGTTGGATCTGTCCCTCTGCAAACTTAATGCCGATAGTCCTCGACTTACAACGGCAATTGAGCCCCCAGTTTCTGTGGCTAAGCGAGACACTTGTAAAGTGAGCTTTGCCCCATTTTACACCTTATTGGCCATGGTTGTTAAGTGAATCAGTGTAATTGTTACGTTAGTAATACGCTTGTTAAGTGAATCCGGCTTCCCCGTTGAGTTTGCTCGTCAGACGGTCGCAGAAGGGGATCACGTGACCGTGGGAGATAGGAGCGGTCGTAAGTATGAACCCATTCCCAAGCGTATGAATTTTGATCACATGATCGCGGGGCTCCTACAAAGGTCATAAGTGTGAAAAATGGTCGTAAGTCACTTTTTTCGGTGCCGTATCTTTGAAAGGTCACTAAATGAACTGTCGTAAGTCGAGGACTACCTGAAATGCAGTTCTACAGATAGTCCGTGACTTACAACCATTTATTTAGTGACCGAAGTTACAAAAACACTGAAAAATGTAACTTAGGAGCTTTTTTCACACTTACGACCACGGCAGCATCCCTATGGCCACATGGTCAAAATTCAGACGCTTGGCAACTGACTCATATTTACGACGGTTGCAGTGTCCCGGGGTCGTGTGATCCTCTTTTGTGACCTTCTGCCAAGCCAAAGGGGGAAGCCAGATTCACTTAACAACCAGGTTACCAATTTAACGGCTGCAGTGATTCACTGGACGACGATGGCAAGAAAGGTCGTGAAATGGGGCAAAATTCGCTCCACCGCTCTCTTGCTTATCCACAGAAATTTTGGGCGGTCGTAAGTCGAGGACTGCCTGCATATGGAAAATTTCCTGTAATTACATGAAAAACTATTTGCATGTCATCAAAGCCTCTGTATAAAGCCTTACTGGGATCTGTATCAGGGGTGAAATGCTCCCGGTTCGGACTGGATCGCCTGATCCGGTAGCAATGGAGGCGGATGGTTCGGAGAACCGATAGCAAAAATCCCTGCCCCCCCCCCCCATGCCCAGCTGAACAACGCAATCATCAGAGGCTTTTTTCCCTTTAAATGCCTCTGACGATCCAAGCTGAGTTGCCTGATTGGCAAAGGCTTTTTTTCTTTTAAATGCCTCTGACGATCCAAGCTGAGTTGCCTGATCGGCAGAGGCTTATTTTTCTTTTAAAAGCCTCTGACGATCCAAGCTGAGTTGCCTGATCGTCAAGCTGAGTTTGACGATCCAAGCTGATGATCCAAGACGATGCCTGATGATCCAAGCTGAGTTGCCTGATCAGCAGAGGCTTTTTTTCTTTTAAAAGCCTTTGACGATCCAAGCTGAGTTGCCTGATCGGCAGAGGCTATTTTTCTTTTAAATGCCTCTGACGATCCCAGCTGAGTTGCCTGATTGGCAGAGGCTTTTTTTCTTTTAAAAGCCTCTGCCGATCCAAGCTGAGTTGCCTGATCGGCAGAGGCTTTTTTTCTTTTAAATGCCTCTGACGATCCAAGCTGAGTTGCCTGATCGTCAAGCTGAGTTTGACGATCCAAGCTGATGATCCAAGACGATGCCTGATGATCCAAGCTGAGTTGCCTGATCAGCAGAGGCTTTTTTTCTTTTAAAAGCCTCTGACGATCCAAGCTGAGTTGCCTGATCGTCAAGCTGAGTTTGACGATCCAAGCTGACAGTTCAAGACGATGCCTGACGATCCAAGCTGAGTTGCCTGATCGGCAGAGGCTTTTTTTCTTTTAAAAGCCTCTGACGATCCAAGCTGAGTTGCCTGATCGTCAAGCTGAGTTTGACGATCCAAGCTGACAATCCAAGACAATGCCTGACAATCCAAGCTGAGTTGCCTGATCGGCAGAGGCTTATTTTTCTTTTAAATGCCTCTGATGATCCAAGCTGAGTTGCCTGATCGGCAGAGGCTTTTTTTCTTTTAAAAGCCTCTGACGATCCAAGCTGAGTTGCCTGATCGTCAAGCTGAGTTTGACGATCCAAGCTGATGATCCAAGACGATGCCTGATGATCCAAGCTGAGTTGCCTGATCAGCAGAGGCTTTTTTTCTTTTAAAAGCCTTTGACGATCCAAGCTGAGTTGCCTGATCGGCAGAGGCTATTTTTCTTTTAAATGCCTCTGACGATCCCAGCTGAGTTGCCTGATTGGCAGAGGCTTTTTTTCTTTTAAAAGCCTCTGCCGATCCAAGCTGAGTTGCCTGATCGGCAGAGGCTTTTTTTCTTTTAAATGCCTCTGACGATCCAAGCTGAGTTGCCTGATCGTCAAGCTGAGTTTGACGATCCAAGCTGATGATCCAAGACGATGCCTGATGATCCAAGCTGAGTTGCCTGATCAGCAGAGGCTTTTTTTCTTTTAAAAGCCTTTGACGATCCAAGCTGAGTTGCCTGATCGTCAAGCTGAGTTTGACGATCCAAGCTGACAGTTCAAGACGATGCCTGACGATCCAAGCTGAGTTGCCTGATCGGCAGAGGCTTTTTTTCTTTTAAAAGCCTCTGACGATCCAAGCTGAGTTGCCTGATCGTTAAGCTGAGTTTGACGATCCAAGCTGACAATCCAAGACAATGCCTGACAATCCAAGCTGAGTTGCCTGATCGGCAGAGGCTTATTTTTCTTTTAAATGCCTCTGATGATCCAAGCTGAGTTGCCTGATCGGCAGAGGCTTTTTTTCTTTTAAAAGCCTCTGACGATCCAAGCTGAGTTGCCTGATCGTCAAGCTGAGTTTGACGATCCAAGCTGACTCCTGATGATCCAAGCTGAGTTGCCTGATCGTCAGAGGCATTTAAAAGAAAAAAAGTCTCTGCCGATCAGGCAACTCAGCTGGGATCGTCAGAGGCTTTTGAAAGCATTTTTTACCACCTCTTTGCCGAAGAGGTTGTAGAAAAAATGGTTTTAAAAGTTAAAAAAAAAATTGGCCATGCCCACTCAGTCACATTACCCACCACCACCAAGCCCACAGAACCAGTAGTAACAAATTTTAGATTTCACCACTGATCTGTATGTGCGTATGTATTTATTTATTTTTCAAATGTCTACCTGCACACTTTCAATCTAATAATAGTCCTCAACGTATGACCACAATTGAGCCCAAAATTTCTTTTGCTAAGTGAGACATTTGTTTAGTGAGTTTGGCCCCATTATATGAACTTTCATGCCACATTTGTTAAATGAATCAATGCAGTTCTTCAATTAGTAACATGGCTGTTAAGTGAATGGCTTCCCTATGTTGATTTGCCTTGTCAGAAGGTCGCAACTCTGAGTCAGTTGCCAGGCACCCGAATTTTGAATCACATGACCATGGGGAATGCTATGTGACGTAACGGTCGTAAGTGCGAAAAATGGTCTTACGTCCCTTTGTTTTCCAGTGGCAGCATTGAGATTGGCATCTGTGGGACTGATTGGGGTAGATTGTCGGGGGTGATACCGAAATATAATTTTATCCTCTTTTATTTATCTCTCTATATTAAATTATTGTATTTTCTTCCAATTTCATTTTAAGCTGTGTTTTACTTTCATTTCATTTGAAAACTGCATTTTATCCCAATTTCATTTTGAACTGTATTTTATTCCCATTTCATTTGAAAATTGCATTTTGTTCCAATTTCAGTTTGAACTGTATTTTATCCAACCCCATTTGAAAATTGCTTTCAGCAGATTTTTAGTAGTGATGCGTGTCTGGAACTCTGCACCTTGACATGGGCCAAGGCTGGGGTCTGCAACCTTAAACACCCAAAGAGCCATTTGGACCCATTTCCCACAGAAAAGAAAACACCGGGAGCCACAAAACCCTTCCCGGGCCTGATTATTTCTTGATCAACCACAAAACTAGCTTATGTAGTTGAATTAAACGTTCTGTTTTCTTCTGAAACTTTTCTTTTCTTGGATTTATCCATGGTTGGCCTACCGGGGGTTGAAAAGCTCAATAAATAGCATACAGGCGGGTGTTGCACATTGGCGGTTATGACACATATTTTGAGTGACAGGGCGGGGTGAAAGAGCCACATGCGGCTCCAGAGCTACAGGTTGCTGACCCCTGGCCCAAGGGCTAGTTCAGTAAAGTAAACTAAGCTAAACAATGACGTCGTAACTTCCAATGGTCACTAAACGAACTGTCGTAAGTGGAGGACTACCTGTACTGATGGATGTTGGAGGCGACTTAACCATTGGTTAAAACATCAAAGGTGTCTCTGTTGTTCCTCGGCGGAGCCCGGGTTCGAATTTTGCATCTTATGCAATCATTCCTGTAGAGCGAGTGTTTCTCAACCTTAGTAGCTTGAAGATGGGTGGACTTCAACTCCCAGAATCCCCCAGCCAGCAGCGCTGGGGGATTCTGGGAGTTGAAGTCCACCCATCTTCAAGCTACCAAGGTTGAGAAACACTGCTATAGAGTAATATAGATTACAGCCGGAGGAATTCCAAGATGTAAACAAAAATGCCATTTAACAGACAGCTCCATCTGTTAAAGCATCTGTTTGCTATTTAATAAGCTTTATCTTTCTTTTTATTAAAAAGTTTTAATAAGTTCTACAAGTGTTTTCCCATCCCACCTCCCTCCTCCCCCCCAACCCTCCCCCCCCACCTACTTCCCAGAGCAAAATACAGAATATAGCATTTAACAATCATAATCTAACATATGCTAACTAACTATAGACTCCTATCTCCCTCTGGGGCTTTAACTCCCCTTTTACTTAACTAAATTTAAATACTTTTCTAACATCTCTTTATTCATTCGTCAGATATTTGAAACTTTTTAATCCGATATTTGCTTTGAATACAATCAATCCACCTTCTCCATTCCAAAATATATTTTTCATTTGAGTGATCCTTCAAATATGCTGCAATTTGGGCCATCTCTGCTAAATTTACTACTTTTAGTGTCCATTCTTGAATAGTAGGCAAGTCTTCCTTCTTCCAATACTGCGCCACCAAAAGTCTTGCTGCGGTTATTAGATTTAAAATCAAATTAGCTTTAATGTCACTTTTCCCTAACCGGGAGCCCTCCAGATGTACAGGGGGTCCTCGACTTATGACCAAATTGGAACTGGAATTCCTTAACTCAGCAAAGGGGGCGATTAAGGGAGTCGGCCCTGATTTTATAATCCTTTTCCGTCCTGGTTGTTATGCGAACTGCAGTTCTTAAACGGATCGTGCAGTCGTTAAAACGAATCTGCCTTCCTCGTAATGACCGGTTTGCCCTGGTGGTTAAGATGCAGTTTTTAATTGGATCGTCCAGTCGTTAACGGCTCCCCCTTTATGACCAGGTTCGTCAAACGGTCACAAAAGGGCATCACGTGATCCCGAGAAATATGAGCCAGTTGGAGGAAATGATAGAATAGAATAGAATAGAATAGAATAGAATAGAATAGAATAGAATAGAATAGAATAGAATAATGAAATTAGAATAGAATAGAATAAACAGAAAATAGAATAGAATAGAATAGAATAATGAAATTAGAATAGAATAGAATAGAATAGAATAAACAGAAAATAGAATAGAATAGAATAGAATAGAATAGAATAGAATAGAATAGAATAGAATAGAATAGAATAGAATAGAATAGAATAGAATAGAATAGAATAGAATAACAGAGTTGGAAGGGACCTTGGAGGTCTTCTAGTCTAACCCCCTGCTTAGGCAGGAAACCCTACACCACTTCAGACAAAGGGTTATCCAACATCTTCTTAAAAACTTCCAGTGTTGGAGCATTCACAACTTCTGCAGGCAAGTTCTTCCACTGATGAATTGTTCTCACTATCAGGAAATTTCTCCTTAGTTCCAGTTTGCTTCTCTCCTTGATTAGTTTCCACCTCTTGCTTCTTGTCCTGCCCTCAGGTGCTTTGGAGAATAGCTTGACTCCCTCTTTTTTGGGGCAGCCCTTGAGATATTGGAAGACTGCTATCATGTCCCCCCTAGTCCTTCTTTTCATTAAACTAGACATACCCAGTTCCTGCCACCGTTCTTCATATCTTTTAGCCTCTCCAGTCCCTTAATCCTCTTTGTTGCTCTTCTCTGCACTCTTTCTAGAGTCTCAGTGTCTTTTTTACATCGTGGTGACCAAAACTGGATGCAGGATTCCAAGTGTGGCCTTACCAAAGCATTATAAAGTGGTATTAACGCTTCATGTGATCTTGATTTCTGTTTATGCAGCCTAGAACTGTGTTGGCTTTTTTGGCAGCTGCTGCACACGGCTGGCTCATGTCTAAATGATTTATATATTTATATATTTATTTATTGGTTCAATTTAAATGCTGCCCTTCTCCGGAGACTCAGGGCGGCTTACAATGCGTTAAGCAATAGCCTTCATACTTTTGTATATACCTGCTTAGTAGGGCTTTTGACGCCCCCCCCAAGCGGTGTTCCTTTTTATATAAAATCAGCTTATTGCCCCCACAATCCGGGTCCTCATTTTACCTACCTCGGAAGGATGGAAGGCTGAATCAACCTTGAGCCTGGTGAGATTTGAACTTAATTGCAGGCAGCTGGCAGCTAAGTGCTATTTAACAGCGCTTTAGTCCACTGCTCCACCAGGCTCCAAAATTGTCCACTAGGACTCCAAGATCCCTCTCACAGTTACTACTATTGAGCAAGGAACCACATATATGTTACCTATGCATTTGGTTTTTCTTGCCTAAATGTAGAACCTTCCTTTTTTCACCCTTGAATTTCATTTTGTTAGATAGTGCCCAATGTTCAAGACTATCCAAATCCTTCTGTATCTTGAGCCTCTCTTCTGGAGTGTTGGCTATTCCTGCCAATTTATCCATACAACAATGTTTGGATTTTAAACCAGAACTGTTCCTACTGGGTTGATCTGTCCCCCTCTACAGATACCCACAAAAACACAGCCAGTCGAGGGTTAAAGAAGCACTTGGCACACACCACAGTTCTTATCTCTAACTTGGCAGCGATATGCACACCGTCTGCCAAGTGCTTTAATAGTTCACAGAAAGAAAATCACATATGTAGCTTTGCCAAAATCCGTTCTTTTAGCTCCAATGACTACCAGATTGAGTTTTTGTTCGTCACAGAGATCATTAACCACCACCCTGTCTTATATAGTCTCTGGGTGTGGTCCAGTGACTCATTGGTCCTGTGACTCAAGTCCAATGACTCAGGTCTATTCCCTCGTATGTCTCTTCAGCTGCTGCAAGCGCTTATCTCGCCTTCGTTGATGTGCGTCCAGGAATGACGTCTCTCCCTCACTCTCATCTGAGACACCTGTTTCCCCACTACTTTCAGCTGGCACCTGAGGGGGGGGGGGGGCTGGGAGATCTGGCTGGCTCCTCTTCCTCATGCTCAGAGCTTCCTTCCTCCAATGGGATAGGCTCAGAGGATGGGGCCACAACATGGGTATCTTACCAGAAAAAATTAGTAAAGAAAATATATATCTGATTGTACATGTAATAACAGCGGCAAGGATTGTCTGTGCACAAAACTGAAAAGCAGAGAATATACCATCGGAGGGAGAAGTAATTTAAAAAAAAATTAGATTGTGCAGAAATGAATAGATTAACTATGAGGATAAAAGAAAGAGAAGACTCAGAATATTTTAAGATATGGAATCGATTTTATGACTGGTTGGAAAAGAGATATAAATAAGTTTTAATTTAAAAGAGTTGAGGGGGGGGGAGGAAATGTTGTAACTAGAATATTATATTAGCTGAAGTTTCTGTAATGGATTTGGGTGAGTACGAAGATAGAGGAGATAAGAGGAGAGGAGAAGTTTTTTTGGGAGAGAACACCGAAATGTCACATGGGAGAAATGAATGATGTGGTAGATAGATAGACAGACAGACAGACAGACAGACAGACAGATAAATAAATAAAAAGAGCCAGTTGCCAAGCGTCCAAATTTTTTTTTTATTGAAAAAGTTTTACAATACAATTTTTATCCCCCTTTCCCCCCACCAATCCCCCCACCCAGCTACCACCCCCTCCCTTTCCCTCCCCCCCTCCCCCCCTGACTTCCTTTGCTAACCAAACATCAATCATATATATCAATCAACATCAAACAAAGAAATAGGTGAGATCCAGATAAAATATAATAAATTTAACATTAAGTAATAAAAAAATTAATCTAAGCTTCTAACACCCTCTTTTACCCCCTTAATTCAAATATATAGTAACCATAAATCATTTGTAAGAACTTACAGCAGTATAACAAATATAACAAATATATGAAAACTAATTTTGAGTATCATAAATTTTCAGGGTAATAGTATAATATAAATATATAACATTAAATAGAATTCCAAATTTTAATCACGTGACTACGGGGACGCTGCAAAGGTCATAACTCTGAAAATGGCCATAATCTCGCATTCTTCAGTGCCGTTGTAAATCGAGGACTAACTGTATTTTGTTTTGTTCCTCAATGATTTAGCCTCTAGTCCAGTGTTTCCCAAGCTTAACTATTTTCTGATGTATGGACTACAATTCCCAGTATGCCCCAGCCAGCGTTGCTGGCTGGGGCATTCTGGGAGTTGCAGTCCACACATCTAAAAATAGTTAAGCTTGGGAAACGCTGCCCTATTACTTACTGGTTGTACTTACTTGTTCCTTTAGCAACAGTTCAGTCACCACAGCGCTGAAAAAAGAAACTTATGACCGTTTTTCGCACTTACGTCCACTGCAGCATCCCCAGGGTCACATGACCGACGTAGATGCTTGGCAATTGGTTCATATTTACAACCTTCTGAGAAGCAAAGTGCACAGGCAAGCCGGATTCGCTTAACAACCAGGTGACTAGCTTATCAACCACAATGATTCACTTAACAACGTTGTGGCGAGGAAAGTCGTAAAATGGGGCAAAACTCGCTTTTCCCAGTGTCTGGCTTAAGAACAGAAATTTTGGGCTCAGTTGTGGTCGTAATTTGAGGAAGCCATATTCACTTCACAGCCATGTTATTACCTTAACAACCGCTGCGATTCACTTAACAACCATGGTGAGAAAGGTCGTAAACATGGGACAAAATTCACTTAACAAATTCTCACTTAGCAACATCAATTTGGGGCTCAGTTGTGTTTGTTAAGTCGAGGACTATCTGCATTCCGCAAGGCCGGAACCTGGGTTAATTCTGACCCCCGGTCCAGGGGTGAAATGCAGCAGGTTGTGGAAATTTTGAGTAGTTTGGAGAGCTGACAAATACCACCTCTGGCTGGCCTCAGAGTGGGGTGGGAATGGGGATTTTGCAGTATCCTTCCGCTGGGCTGGGGTGGGAATGGAGATTTTGCAGTATCCTTTCCCTGAATTGGGGTGGGAATGGGGATTTTGTAGTATCCTTCCGCTGGAGTGGGGAGGGAATTGGAATTTTGCAGTATCCTTCCCCTGGAGTGGGGAGGGAATGGGGATTTTGTAGTATCCTTCCCCCTGGAGTGGGAAGGGAATTGGGATTTTGCAATATCCTTCCCCTGGAGTGGGGAAGGAATGGGGATTTTGTAAAATCCTTCCCCTGGAGTGGGGTGGGAATGGGGATTTTGCAGTATCCTTCCCCTGGAGTGGGGAGGGAATGGGGATTTTGTAGTATCCTTCCCCTGGAGTGGGGTGGGAATGGGGATTTTGCAGTATCCTTCCCCTGGAGTGGGGAGGGAATGGGGATTTTGTAGTATCCTTCCCCTGGAGTGGGATGGGAATGGAGATTTGGCAATATCCTTCCCCTGGAGTGGGAAGGGAATTGGGATTTTGCAGTATACTTCCCCTGGAGTGGGGTAGGAATGGGGATTTTGCAGTATCCTTCCCCTGGAGTGGGAAGGGAAAGGGGATTTTGCAGTATCCTTCCCTCAGGAATGGGGTGGGAATGGAGATTTTGCAGTATCTTTCCCCTGCCATGCCCACCAAGCCACACCCACCAAGCCACACCACGCCCGTCAAGTCACGCCCACAGAACCTGAAGTAAAAAAAATTTGGATTTCACCACTGCCCCGGTCTAATGGGTTGTGTGAATGAATGTGTAGCTTGGGGATCTGAGAGTTGATCCTAACATCCTTTAACCAATTTCTGGAATGTGATCCTTTCTCGCAGAATCCTGTGGGCACCGTGTGGTCCCTGCCCCTAATGTGACTCTGCCGAAGGGGAAGATTGTGGGGGGCAGCCGTGCAAAGCCGGGGGCCTGGCCGTGGCTGGTGTCGGTGCTGCTGAACGGAGAGCTGATGTGCAGTGGGGTGTTGGTGGGCAGTGCGTGGATTGTCACAGCTGCCCACTGCTTCACCGGGTAAGGCCAAGGGCTCCTGTCTGTACGGAAGGGATCAGGGAGGTCATCCAGTCCAACCCCTGCCTACTAGGGTGGGTGCACAAAAGTATCTCCAATAGAGGACCCAACAACTTCTCTTTGAAGACCTCCAGTGAAGAGCTCATTGCTTTCATGTGGCGGGCTCTCCCACCGGCTTCTTCTGTCGCTTGCCTCTAGCCTATTTCTTTTCCCATTCTCCCCATCTTCTCTCCTCCCTTCCCTTGGGTGGTCTTATAATAGCACTTAGACTTATATACCGCTTCACAACACTTTCCAGCCCTCTCTAAGCGGTTTACAGAGTCAGCCTCTTGGCCCCAACAATCTGGGTCCTCATTTTACCCACCTCGGAAAGGATGGAAGGCTGAGTCAACTTTGAGCCGGTCAGGATCGAACTCCTGGCTGTGGGCAGTTAGCCTGCAATGCTGCATGCTAACCACTACACCATCATGGAAGGAAGAAAAGGAAGGAAGGAAGGAAGGAAGGAAGGAAGGAAGGAAGGAAGGAAGGAAGGAAGGAAGGAAGGAAGGGCAATAGTTCTTAGACTTATATACTCTCTCTAAGCGGTTTACAGAGTCAGCCTCTTGCCCCCAACAGTCTGGATCCTCATAATGCCTTGGTAAGGCCACACTTGGAATACGGCATCCAGTTTTGGTCGCTACTATGTCAAAAAGATGTGGAGACTTTAGAAAGAGTGCAGAGAAGAGCAACAAAGAAGATTAGGGGACTGGAGGCTAATCATACGATGAATGGTTACAGGAATTAGATATGGCTAATTTAGTGAAAAGAAGGACTAGGGGAGACATGACAGCAGTGTTGCAATATTTGAGGAGCTGCCACAAGGAAGAGGGGGTCCACCTATTTTCCAAAGCGCTTGAAGGGAGGACAAGAAGATGGAAAGTAATCAAGAGGAGAAGAACTAGAACTAAGAAGACGTTTCCTGACAGTGAGAACAGTTAATCAGTGGAACTGCTTGCCACCAGAAGTTGTAGGTGTTCAAGAACTGGAGGTTTTTAAAAAGAGATTGGGGTGCCGAATTCTACAATTTTCTGGTTTCTCTCCTGCTGGTAGAAGCCGAAACGAGCTGGCCTGGACTGTGGTCTTGGGTGACTATGATCTAAGCAAGCGGGATGAAAGCGAACAGGTGGTTCCCGTCAGCCGCATCCTGCCACACCCCAAGGTGAGTCTGGGGTCTGCTCCTGCCCATCATTTGCAGAATAGAGTAGAGAAAATGAGTGGAGTGGAGTGGAGTGGAGTGGAGTGGAGTGGAGTGGAGTGGAGTGGAGTGGAGTAGAGTAGAGTAGAGTAGAATTAGAATCTTTATTTGGAATGGAATGGAATGGAATGGAATGGAATGGAATGGAATAGAATTAGAATTAGAATTAGAATTAGAATTAGAATTAGAATTAGAATTAGAATTATAATTCTTTATTTGGAATGGAATGGAATGGAATGGAATGGAATGGAATAGAATAGAATAGAATAGAATAGAATAGAATAGAATAGAATAGAATAGAATAGAATAGAATAGAATAGAATAGAATAAGAATTAGAATCTTTATTTGGAATAGAATAGAATAGAATAGAATAGAGTAGAATGGAATGGAATGGAATGGAATGGAATGGAATAGAATAGAATAGAATAGAATAGAATAGAATAGAATAGAATAGAATTACAATCTTTATTTGGAATAGAATAGAATGGAATGGAATGGAATAGAATAGAATTGAATTACAATCTTTATTTGGAATAGAATAGATGTTGTGGCCCCGTCCTCTGAGCCTATCCCATTGGAGGAAGGAAGCTCTGAGCAGGAGGAAGAGGAGCCAGCCAGATCTCCCAGCCCCCCCCCCCTCTGGCACCGTCTCAGGTGCCAGCTGAAAGAGAGCCAAGTAGTGGGGAAACAGGTGTCTCAGATGAGAGTGAGGGAGAGATGTCATTCCTGGACGCACGCCAAAGAAGGCGAGAGAAAAGATTACTGCAGCTGCGGCGTATGAGGAAATAGACCTGAGTCACTGGATTGGAGTCACAGGATCAATGACTCACTGGACCACACCCAAAGCCTATCTATATAAGACAGGACGGTGGGTCAAGAAGTTTGTGACGAACAAAGCTAAACAAACATAGCAACCTCGTAGTCTTGGAAGCTAGATGAGCGGCAAAGCTACGTAGGTGATTTTCTTGTTTGTGTAAACTAATAAAGTCCTTGGCAGACGGTGTGCATATCGCTGCCAAGGTTGAGATAAGAACTGTGGAGTGTGCCAAGTGATTCTTAACCCTCGGCTGGCTGTGTTTTTGTGGGTCTCTGAAGGGGGGGGACAGATCAATAGAATAGAATAGAATAGAATAGAATAGAATAGAATAGAATAGAATAGAATAGAATAGAATAGAATAGAATAGAATAGAATAGAATAGAATAGAATAGAATAGAATAGAATAGAATAGAATAGGTAAAGGTTCCCCTCACACATTCGTGCTAGTCATTCCCGACTCTAGGGGGCGGTGCTCATCTCCATTTCAAAGCCGAAGAGCCATCTATCTATAGATAGATAGATAGATAGATAGATAGATAGATAGATAGATAGATAGATAGATAGATAGAAAATTATGCATATACCCACATATATTATACGACACAGAGAAATCACACAGTCTAATTCGGATGTATCTCTGTACATGGCGAGAAAGACCCCCAACCCTGATCCCCATGGCTGTTTGATGCTTTTTCCCCCCATTGCAACCACCGGTTTCTCTTTCCGTAGTTCGACCCAAAGACCTTCCACGCGGATGTGGCTTTGCTAGAACTGAGCACTCCCGTGCGCTCCTCGGCCTGGGTATCCCCTGTGTGCCTCCCGGAGTGGCCCGCGGAGACGAGCCAGGAAGTCCTCTGCTACATCATCGGCTGGGGCTCGCTCTATGAAGGTAACGATGGGGCTGGGGGCACTCGGGGGTGTTGTGACCATGGCCCAAGTAGTGACTATCAAACACAATTCAGTCCTCAACAAACATATTTTATTAAAACAGCTGAGAATTCATTCATTCTCAGCTTAGTGCAAAACAAAATTCTTAATAACCAGTCCCTCGGCCTTATCACCAACCTTTGATGTCTTTGGCAACCTGCCAAAGGATTTTCTTGGCAAAATCCCCACAAAGTTCTAGAGAGGCTGACAAGAAGCACTGGAATCAATGTTGCTTTTCTACAAAGAATCCATTGCTGCTCTTTTAAGCCTTATGGGAGTGGCCAATCATCACCTGGCCTTACTCCTGAGTTGTCCTTTTTTCTTCACCTGTTCCTCTGTCTCTCTGCTGTCTGCCTCTGGAGGCTCCGGAGTCCGTGCATTGTTCCCAGATGGCCCTGGCCCCATCTCTGCCTCCGATGCAGAGCCCTCGTCTGGGCCTTCTCCTGACTCCAGGACTGACTCATTGTCCTCCCCAGTCTCCTCACTCTCTGATTCCGTTGCCAGGTCTGCAGGCTGCTGGCGGACCACAACAGGAGGTCAAGACCAGTGGTGGGGTGCTACAGGTTCGCCCCAGGTCGGGCGAACCGGTAGCGGCGGCGGGAGGCTCCGCCCACCCACCTGGATACTTCTGCGCATGTGCAGAAGCATCGTGCGAGCGAGCGCACAAGCAAACCGGTAACAATGGTTTTGAAACCCGCCCCTGATCGAGACCCTCTGCTCCCCTTGAGATGGCTTGGATTAAGGCTATGAAGACTTGCAGGCTAGGGAATTACAGGTAGTTCTCGGCTTACGACCATAGTTGAGCCCCAAATTTCTGTTGCTAAGCAAGACGGTTGTGAAGCGAAGTGAGTTTGGCCTCATTCTACAACCTTTTTTTTTGCCACCGTTATTAAGTGAAGCGTTGCACTTAGGAAAACGGTTGTTAAGTTCATATGGCTTCCCCATTGACTTTGCTCGGCAGACGGTCACAAAATGGGGACCCCGGGACATTGCAACTGTCATAAATACAAGTCAGTTGCCAAAAGTCTGAATTTTGATCACGTGACCACGGGGATACTGCAAGAGTCGTAAGTGTGAAAAACAGCCATAAGTGACGTTTTGCATTTCCATTGTAACTTCGAACGGCCATGAAACGAACCGTTGTAACTTGAGGGCTACTTAACAAAATTCAAAACTTTAGAAAAGTTGATTGATTGATTATCTGCCATCAAGTCACTTTCAGTTCCTAGCGATTAAATGTTTGTTTATTAAATGTCGTCCTTGACTTACAGCCAGTTATTTAGTGACCCTTAGAACGGCATTGAAAAAAAATGACACAATCATTTTTCACACTTAACGACCATTGTAGCGTTCCTATGAACAGATGATCAGAATTTAGATGCTCGGCAAATAAATCATATTTATGAGATTCATAAATATGCAACTTCTCCGGCTGCTCATAAAATCTGGACCTGGATCAGAGGCGGAAGGGAAGAGATGAAATTGTCCTCTTGCACGCCTGCCAAGCGGGAGAGAATCAGCAGGGAGGGTCCCTGGGCGGTTTCGGCTATTCATGTGTTCCATCTGCTTCACTCCTAGACGGGCCGCCTGCTGAGGTTGTCATGGAAGCGCGGGTGCCGATCCTGGCACAAGACCTATGCCGTGGGGCTCTAGGGAGCCAGCTGGTGAGCAGTACCATGTTTTGTGCTGGGTACCTCTCTGGCGGCATCGACTCTTGTCAGGTGAGGGTCCGAGAAGGGAGACGGGCCTGAAGGTTAAGTTTTAGTTTTAGTTTTATTTGATTTGTGTACTGCCCTACTCCCGAAGGACTCACGGCGGTGGGATATGATGGTCACTCCCTGCCCGGTGGGGGCTGGTGGAGGCAGTGGCAAAGGTTATGGGCTAGGATCATAGAGACTCAGGTCCTAGACCAGGGATCCGCAAGCTTAAACACTCAAAAGAGCCATTTGAACCCGTTTCCCCCAGAAAAGAAAACACCGGGAGCCACAAAACCTGGGTGGGTGTGGCCAACTTGACGTCACTCACTCCCACCCAGTCACATGACACACACACATCCAGCCATGGCTACCCAGGTTTTGTGGCTCCCAGTGTTTTCTGTGGGAAACAGGTATCTCTCTCTGTCTCTTTTCATTTCAGTTTCTGCCTCTTCTGCCACAACCGAGTGGCTGTGGCTTCCGGGTCCCGATATGGCCAGTTGACGCCATCGCTGGCTATTGGGGGCGAGTCATTGGTCCCCACGGATGGGGCTCACAACTTGGGCGTCCTCCTGGATGCACGGCTGTCTTTAGAGGAGCATGTGATGGCCGTGGCCAGGGGGGCTTTTTATCAGGTTCGCGTGATACGCCAATTGCGTCCCTATCTGGATTGGGACTCCTTACGCACAGTCACTCAGGCTCTCGTCATTTCCCGCCTGGACTACTGTAATGCTCTCTACATGGGGCTCCCCTTGAGGTGCACCTGGGGGTTCCAACTGGTGCAGAATGCGGCCGCACGGGGGATTATGGGAGCTAGGGGGCGCTCCCATGTGACACCTCCTGCGTGAGCTGCATTGGCTTCCGGTGGTCTTCCTGGTGCGCTTCAAGGTGTTGGTCATCACCTTTAAAGCGCTCCATGGCATAGGGCCTGGATAGTTGCGGGACCCCCTTCCGCCTCCCACCGGCCAGTACGCTCCCACAGAGAGGGACTCCTCAGGGTGCCGTCAGCCAGACAATGTCGGCTGGCGACACCCAGAGCCTTCTCTGTGGCAGCACCAGCCCTTTGGAACAATCTGCCCCCGGAGATCTGCATGATACCTGATCTCCGGGCTTTTCGCCGTGCCCTAAAAACTTTTTTATTTTGTCAAGCTGGGCTGGCGTAACCCCCCCCCCTAATTAGTTTTCTAATTGTCTATGGGTTTTAAATTTTAAATTGTCTGTGGGTTTTTAAATTTTCTGGGCCAAAAATTGTTTAATTCTTTTACAAATTTTAAATTTTGTATTGAAGTGTTTTTTTATTCCTGGCTGTGCACCGCCCTGAGTCCACTAGGAGAAGGGCGGTATACAAATTTAATAAACTAACTAACTAACTAACTCTGTCTGTCTGTCTGTCTCTCTCTTTCTCTCCCTCCTTCCCTCTTTCTCTCATCTCTCTCTCTCAGGCGAGGAGTGACTGGAAGGGGAGGGCGAGGGGCGGGACCAACCAATGGTTCAGCCGATAGGGAGCCACAGCAGGGAGACGAAAGAGCCACATGTGTCTCCAGAGCCGCAGGTTGCCGACACCCAGCCTAGACCAACTTCCAGTATGGCTCCTTTATGATTTATGGACTTCAATTCCCAGAATTCCTAAGACACCATGACTGGTGTCTTAGGAATTCTGGGAATTGAAGTCCATAAATCATAAAAGAGCCATAGTTTCCGACCCTATCCTACCTAGACTATTCTCGACCATGAGGTTCCGATAGCATTAATTTGTACAATTTGAGATTAATTTTTGGGACACAGTTCTGTTCTCCTTCCGCTTTGGACTTGCAACCGTTTCTCCTTTCAGGGGGACTCGGGAGGGCCCCTGATGTGCTGGGACCCTTCGCTGGAGCGCTACGTCTTGCACGGAATCACCTCCTGGGGTTCCGGTTGCGGGGAGCGTGGGAAACCGGGAGTGTACACTCGCATCACCGCCTTTGCCGACTGGATCCGACAACAGATGGAGAGTGAGTGCCCGGGGCTGCCTTTCTCCAATTTCACCAGCAGGGGGCAGAGAAGACCAAAGGGCTGGATCATAGCGTCTCAACCTTGACAAGTTTAAGATGGGTGGACTTCAAGTCCCAGAATTCCCCTCCGTAACGGAATAACAGAGTTGGAAGGGACCTTGGAGGTCTTCTAGTCCAACCCCCTGCTCATTTCGGACAAGTGGCTGTCCAGTCTCTTTTTAAAACCTCCAATTGTTGGAGCACCCACAACTTCTCAAGGCGAGGAGTTCTGCTGATTAATTGTTCTCACTGTTAGAAAGTTTCTCCTTATTCTAGGTTGCTTTTCTCCTTGATTAGTTTCCACCAGGGGTGAAATCCAGCAGGTTCTGACGAACTGGTAGTGGAAATTTTGACCAGTTCGGAGAACCGACAAATACCACCTCTGGCTGGCCCTAGAGTGGGGTGGGAATGGAGATTTTGCAATATCCTCCCGCCAGGAGTGGGATGGGAATGGAGAGTTTGCAGTATCCTTCCCCCTGCCACGCCCACCAAGCCACGCCCACCAAGCCCACAGAACCAGTAGTAAAAAAATTTGGATTTCACCGTGGTTTCCACTCATTGCTTCTTGTCTTGCCTTGAGCTGCTTTGAGAGTAGGTAGGGGTGGTCTTCAAAAAATTTAACCTCTGCCTGGTTGCTGGGTGGGTGTGGCCATGGTGGGCGTGGCCTAGCTGGCCTCCTGAACCGGGGGGGGCATTTTTGTCCTCCCCAGGCTGTGGAGGCTTTCCTCGAGAGCAAAAACGGCCTCCCCAGGCTCCCGAGGCCCTTTGGAGGGCCCATTTCCGGCCTTCCTGAAATTCCGGTAAGCCCATTTTTCACCCTCCCTGAGCCTCCGCACATGCCCTGCACTTACCTGCATCCAAAATGGGCCGCGTGGGGACTCCTGGGAGCGGTGGGGTAGGGTGGGCTGGGCCATCCAGCAGTGGGATTTGGGGGTTCTCCAAACCGCACAGAATCTTAGCTAGAGGTTCTCCCGAACGCCTTCGAACCCCCAGCAGCCAACTCCTAGGTCCGTGATGGCGAACCTATGGCACGGGTGCCACAGTTGGCACATGGAGCCATATTGGTGGGCACGCAAGCTCAGCCTCGGCACGCATGTGTGTGCCGGCCAGTTGATTTTCAGGCCTTCTGAGCCCACCAGAAGTCAGGAAACACACTGTTTCCAGCCTCTGGAGGGCCTCTGAGGGGATGGAGAAGGCCATTTTTGCCCTCCCCAGGCTCCTAGAAAGGCTCTGGTGCCTGGGGAGAGTGAAAAATGGACCAACTGGGCCCTCTGTGCCATCGCGTGCCAAAAGCAGGGGGAGCAGGGGGGGCGCATAAAATTATGGATGTGGGCATACGTGTGTGACCTCCCCCCCGCTCCCCCCGCTTTTGGCACGCGATAGCAAAAAGGTTAGCCCTCACAGCCCTAGGTTGTCCACCTCCTCTTTGGGGCATCATTGAATCATAGCATCCCAGGGCTGTCAGGGACCATGGAGGTCATCTAGTCCAACTCAAGGCAGGAGTCCTTATACCATCCTAGAAAATCCAATCTTTTATTGAAATCCTCCAGTGATGGAGCACTTACAACTTCTGAAGGCAAACTGTTCCATCTATCCATCTGTCCGTCCATCCATCCATCAATCCATCCTTGTCTGTCTTTCTGTCTGTCTGTCTATTAGTTCCATCATGTATAACTATTTAACTATCCCTCCATCCAACTCTATCTATCTATCTATCTATATCTATCTATCTATCTATCTATCTATCATCTATCTATCTATCTATCTATCTATCATCTATCTATCTATCTATCTATCTATCTATCTATCTATCTATCTATCTAATCTCTCTCTCTCTCTCTCTCTCTCTCTCTCTCTCTCTAGCAATCATCCATCTCTATCTATCTATCTATATCTATCTATCATCCATATTTATCTATCTATCTTCCATCTCTCTCTCTCTCTCATCCATCTCTATCTATCTATCTATCTATCTATCTATCTATCTATCTATCTATCTATCTATCTATCTATCATCTATCTATCTATCTATCTATCTATCTATCTATCTCTATCTATCTCTATCTATCTATCTATCTATCTATCTATCTATCTATCTATCTATCTATCTATCTATCATCCATATTTATCTATCTACCATCTCTCTCTCTATCTCTCTCTCTCTATCAATCATCTGTCTATATCTATCTATCTATCTATCTATCTATCTATCTATCTATCTATCTATCTATCTATCTATCTATCTATCTATCTATCTCTCTACCTTTCTATCACTCCTCTCAAATACTGGAAGACTGCTATCATGTCCCCCCTCGTCCTTCTTTTCGTTAAACATGCCCAATTCCTGCAACCGTTCTTCATATTTTAGCCTCCAATCCAGGGGTGAAATCTAAAATTTGTTATTACCATTTCTGCAGACATGGCTTAGTGGGGGGGGGGGGGGTGTTAATGTGACTGGGTGGGCATGGCCAATTTTTTTTTTTACTTGTAAGACCATTTTTTACATGTAAAACCATGTAAAAAAAAATGCTTCCAAAAGGCTCTGACGATCCCAGCTGAGTTGCCTGATTAGCAGGCAACTCAGCTGGGATCGTCAGAGCTTGGATCGTCAGAGGCACTTAAAAGAAAAAAAGCCTCCGATGATCGCCCGGCTCAGCTGAGCATGGGGGACAGGGGCAGGGATTTTTGCTACTGGTTCCCCCAACTGCCCGCCACCATCACTATCTACTCACCCGAGCCGGTCCGAACCAGGAGCATTTCACCCCTGCTCCAATCCCCTAATCATACTCTTCTCTGCACTCTTTCCAGAATCTCAGCATCTTATTTATATCGTGGAGAACAGATGCTTTGGAGAATAGCTTGACTCCCTCTTCTTTGAGGCAGCCCTTGAGATATTGGAAGACTGCTATCAAGTCTCCCCCAGTCCTTCTTTTCATTAAACTAGCCATACCCAGTTCCTGCAACCGTTCTTCGTATGTTTTAGCCTCTCCAGTCCTCTAGTCCTCTTGGTTGCTCTTCTCTGCACTCTTTCTAGAGTCTCCATATCTTTTTGACATCGTGGCAACCAAAACTAATGCAATATTCCAAGTGTGGCTTTACCAAGGCATTATAAAGTGGTATTAACACTTCACGTGATCTTGATTCTATCCTTCTGTTAATGCAGCCTAGAACTGTGTTGGCTTTTTTGGCAGCTGCCGCACACGGCTGGCTCAGATTTAAGTGATTGTCCGCTAGGACTCCAAGATCCCTCTCCCAGTTACTCCCATTGAGTCAGGTACCGCCTAATCTGTACCTGTGCGTTTTGTTTCTTCTTGCCTAAGTGTAAAATCTTATTTTTCTCACCATTGGATTTCATTTTGTTAGATAGGGCTGGCTGGGGAATTCTGGGAGTTAAAGTCCACCCATCTTAAACTTGACGAGGACTGCTTGCGAAGGCCAAAACCGAGTTTTGCCAAACCCACGATCCATGAGGGCGGGGTGATTAAAATGTGTAGTATGGCAGGCTAACTCTGCCCACTGCCAGCCGTTCGATCCTGACCAGCTTAAAGTGGACTCAGCCTTCCATCCTTCCGAGGTCGGTAAAGTGAGGACCCAGATTGTTGGGGGGCAAGAGGCTGGCTCTGAAAACCGCTTAAGGAGGGCTGTAAGCGGTATGTAAGTCTAAGTGCTATTGCTGTTAACCAACTCTTGCGGCCACATTCTCAGGAAACGCGAGTTCCTGCCTGTGGTTCAGGAGCAGCTAATGGGGACATTTTCTGCCTCTCAACTGCCCTCTGTTCTCCATCCACTCAGGATCTCCCTCCAGCCGGGAGCCGAGCTGTTCAGAGTGGGTGGCTGCTGTTCAGAAGGCGGGAGACAAACAGCTGGCAGAAATCCGTCGTTTATGCGCCTTCTATGCGCAGCCGTGCGCCCGGTCGCCCAACCCAGCAGCTTGTGCCCAGGCCGCTGAGGAGAAGTGCAAGGGGAAGAGACAGCAATGTGGTAAGTGGTGTGTGGCCCCTGAAGAAACTTACACAGGTAGTCCTCGATTTACGACCATAATTGAGCCCCAGATTTCCATTGCTAAGTCAGAAGATTGTTACAGGGAGTTTTGCTCTATTGGACAAGCTTAACACTGCAGTTGTTAAGTGAATCATCTGGTCGTTAAGCGAATCTGGCTCCCCCCAACTATGCTTGTGGGAGTCAGCTGGGAAGGTGACAAATGGTGATCACATGATCCTTGGGACAGAGCAGCCATCATAAATACATGCCAATTGCCAATTGTCCAAATTTTGATCATGTGACCATGGGGATGCTGCAATGGTTGTAAGTGTGAAAACTGGTCATAAGTCACTATTTTCGGTGCTGTTGTAATTTGGAGCGGTCACTAAACGAATGGTTGTAAGTCAAAGATTGCCTGCTCATCGGTTGTATGTCATGATGGTCGTAAAATGAGTCACTCATGTGACGAACCTGTAGGAGACAAGCAGACTGAGCCTGAGGAAGGGATCAAACACGTCATAAATCACGAATCCCTGCGTGCCCACAAGAGATCTAAGCCCAGTCCTCCTTGAATTCCTTTCTTATCTCCCGCTCATTTCCTTCGACTGTTAGTTGATCAGATTCTTGTAGAGAGTTTAAGCTTGGATAGCTTAAACTGAGCCTGGATAGCTCAACAGGCTAGTAAGCAGACTAAAACCTGTTATTAACATCCAGCTGTCTGCAATTGCACCAGTTCGGGTCTCACCAGGCTCAAGGTTGACTCAACCTTCCATCCTTTCTAAGGTAGGTAAATTGAGGACCCAGTTTGTGGGGCAATAAGCTGATTTTGTATAAAAAATATACAAAAGTATGAAGGCTATTGCTTAACGCATTGTAAGCCGCCCTGAGTCTTCGGAGAAGGGCGGCATATAAATCTAATTTTAAAAAAAAAAGCTTGCATGAAATCTTTATACAATACAATACTCATTTGAACTGCCTGAATCTCCTGATTTCCCCGGCGCTTGACATTAATCCGAGAATCTGACCAACTAACAGTCAAGGGAAATGAGCGGGAGATAAGAAAGGAATTCAAGGTGGGTTGGACTTAGATCTCTTGCAGGTGAGCAGGGACTCATGACTTATGACACATTTGACCCCTCCCTCAGACTCAACCCGATCCTCTCCTAGACAACCCCATTTTATGACCGTTTTTTAGTCTAGGCCTACCAAGGAGCACGGTGGCTCCAGTGGTTGGAAAGCTGGGCAGGAGATTAGCAAGCCCACGTTTGAGACCCAAGAGCTGCCATGGGGCAGGGTCGAGCTCTCATCCTTCCCTCCAGCTTCTGCTGGGGACAGGAAAGATTCTCCCCCCACTGGGTCTCCCCGAGGGATTGGGACTAATGTCACCAGCTAATCCTTTCGACCTGGAAACTTCAGTACTTCTGACCTGGAAGCTTTGGTGCTTCTGGATCAAATTCCAAAAACAAAAAGCCAAGGACTATCTTAATCATCGAGTTGAAGGGGACATTAAAGGTCATTTAGTCCAGCCTGGGATCTGGTACCAGCCATCCACGGGAGAGGTAAAGAGTCTGGGTGGCGCAGCAGCTTAAGTAGTGCTAAAGTGACACCAGCTGCCTGCAATCACTGCAAATTTGAATCTCACCAGGTTCATGGTTGACTCAGCCTTCCATCCTTTCAAGGTAGGTAAAATGAGGACCCGGATTGTGGAGGCAATAAGATAACTTTGTATAAAAAAGAACACCCCTGGGGGGGTGAGGGGAGGGCAAAAGCCCTACTAAGCAGGTATATACAAAAGAATGAAGGCTATTGCTTAACGCATTGTAAGCTGCCCTGAGTCTCTGGAGAAGGGCGGCATATAAATTAAATTTTTTAAAAATGTGATTAAAACCTCACTCTCTCTTTTTTTTTGAGCTTCGATTCCATGATTGGGGGAAAAGGGGGATTACAGGAAACGGTTTGAATGTTTTCTTTTTTAGGACTCACTTTCCTTTCTTCTACGGCACAGGTAGTTTCCTTTTTTTCTCTTTTCTACACGGTGAAACGGCGTGATTTTCCGGGTGGTAATTTACAATCAGGGATACGGCAAAAGGAGAAAATAATGAGTTTTGTACGCGACGTTTATCCTTACATTTATCATTTTGGCGTGTTAGGAAAATGGAGTGATTTCTCCGTACAAAATGCATTAGCCGCTTTCTGTGTGAGGGTTTTGGATAATAAGTTAATTTCCCCATAAATGCTACGCTCTTTCCTTTTTTTTCTGAGCCTCCCTGAAACACCTGGATCAGCTACGCTGCTACTTTCCTGCACTTCTCTGCTATTTAGCCTCTTTTTAAAATTGGCTGATTTTAATAGCATTAGTCTGAATAAGGCAAGAATCCCTCTTTTTCGATTGCAAGGAATAGAAGCTTTCATTTTTTCTTAATAACGATCGGATTACAATAAAAGGAGATGAGAAAAAAAATCCACTTTCTTCCATCCTTGGCATCTGGGTTTTTTGGGTTTTTTTAAAAAAAGAAAACAGGTTAAGGGAAGGGAAGGGAGGGAAAAGGAAAGGAAAGAAGGAAAGGAAAGGAAAGGAAAGGAAAGGAAAGGAAAGGAAAGGAAAGGAAAGGAAAGGAAAGGAAAGGAAAGGAAAGGAAAGGAAAGGAAAGGAAAGGAAAGGAAAGAAAAGGAGGAAAGGAAAGGAAAGAACGAAAGGAAACAAAAAAGGGAAGGAAAGGAAGGGAAAAAAAGGAAAGGAAAAAGAAAAAGAAAAAAAGAAAGGGGAAAGTAAAAAGGGAAGGGGAGGGAAGGAAGGAAGGAAGGAAAGGAAAGAAGGAAAAAGAAAAAGGAAAAAGAAAGGGGAAAGGAAAAAGGAAAAAGGAAAGGGAAGGGAGGGAAGGAAAGGAAAGGAAAGAAGGAAAGGAAAGGAAAGGAAAGAAAAGAAAAGGAAAGAAAAGAAAAGAAAAGAAAAGAAAAGAAAAGAAAAGAAAAGAAAAGAAAAGGAGGAAAGGAAAGGAAAGAAGGAAAGGAAACAAAAAAGGGAAGGAAAGGAAGGGAAAAAAAGGAAAGAAAAAAGAAAAAGAAAAAAAGAAAGGGGAAAGTAAAAAGGGAAGGGGAGGGAAGGAAGGAAGGAAGGAAAGGAAAGAAGGAAAGGAAAGGAAAAAAAGGAAAGGAAAAAGAAAAGGAAAAAGAAAAAAGAAAGGGGAAAGGAAAGGAAAGAAGCAAAGGAAAGGAAAGGAGGAAAGGAAAGGAGAAAAGGGTAGGAAAGGAAAGGGAAAAAGGAAGGGAAAAGGAGAAAAGAAAGGGGAAAGGAAAAAGAAAAGGAAAAAGAAAAAAGGGGAAAGGAAAAAGGGAAGGGAGGGAAGAAAGGAAAGGAAAAAAGGAAAGGAAAAAGAAAAGGAAAAAGAAAAAAAGGGGAAAGGGAAGGGAGGGAAGGAAGGAAAGGGAAGAAGGGAAGGGAAAGGAAAGGAAAGAAGGAAAGGAAAGGAAAGGAAAAAGAAAAAAAGAAAGGGGAAAGGAAAAAGAGAAGGGAGGGAAGGAAGGAAAGGAAAGAAAAAAAGGAAAGGAAAGAAGGAAAGGAAAAAGAAAAGGAAAGAAAAGGAAAAAGAAAAAAGAAAGGGGAAAGGGAAGGGAGGGAAGGAAGGAAAGGGAAGAAGGGAAGGGAAGGGAAGGGAAAGGAAAGGAAAGGAAAGAAGGAAAGGAAAGGAAAGGAAAAAGAAAAAAAGAAAGGGGAAAGGAAAAAGAGAAGGGAGGGAAGGAAGGAAAAGAAAGGAAAAAAAGAAAGGAAAAAGAAAAGGAAAAAGAAAAGGAAAAAGAAATAAAGAAAGGGGAAAGGAAAAAGTGAAGGGAAAGGAAAGAAAAGGAAAGGAAGTGTGAAAAATTGTCGTAAGTCACATTTTTCAGTGCTATGGTAACTCCAAACGGTCACTAAACAAACTATTATAAATCAAGGACTACCTGTATAACAACCATAGCTATCTTATCTCCCCAGAACTTCGTTCCTACCTCCAGAGGCTGCTGGATTTCCTGCGCCAGGCCGAAGAGTTTTTCCGTGCCCAGATCGACTTTTCCTTCTTCACACATTCTGTCCCCCGGTTTGTGGAACAAATTTACGGGTATCTCTTCCTCCCTCGAGGGCACCTGGACGCCCAAGGTATTCGCTGGGACTCCCCTGGTGAATTTCGGGGAGAGGGGGGGGGGAGAATGGTGGTTGCATGACCAAGTTTAATAGTAACCATGTTTAACGTGTTGTGTGAATGCAGCGGTGACTTTACCTGGCTTGAGGAAATGTGTCCCGGAAACGGTTCTGCATTTAAATAATTCAAATTAGCTTTCAGCAAAGATATCCAGGGAGGAGTCAAAAAAGTCAAGATGGCGGCTTTGAAGATGCAGTAAAAAAAAATCCTCTTGTTTGCCCAACCAAAAAGTTTTGATTTTTTTTTACCTCCCCGCCGATTCTCCTAGATTTCACTAAAATAAAACGAGACCAAATTTAGTATTCAGAGCTCTCTTAACGACAAAAGTACCCAACTTTTTTGGGTACTGGAAGCAAGAAAAAAGGATGGAATTGTTAACGAATTGAGAGATGTTGAAATTAGAGTTTTGCTCTGTTTTATGACCCTTCTTACCATACTTGTTAAGTGAATCAACTGCCATTGTTAGGTTAGTTAACATGGTTGTTAAGTGAATCTGACTCCCCCAGGGGTGAAATGCTACGGGTTCGGGCCGATTCGCCTGAACCGGTAGTAAAAAAATTTTCTGGGAATTGAAGTCCACCCATTTTCAAGTTGCCATGGTTGAAAAACACTGTCTAAAATCTAGACCAGGGGTGAAATCCAGCAGGATCTGACAGGTTCTGGATAACCAGTAGCAGAAATTTTGAGTAGTTTGGAGAACCGGCAAATACCACCTCTGGTTGGCCCCAGAGTAGAGTGTGAATGGGGATTTGGCAATATCCTTCCCCTGTAGTGAGGTGGGAATGGGGATTTTGCAGTATCTGTCCCCTGGAGTAGAGTGGGAATGGGGATTTTGCAGTATCCTTCCCCCTGGAGTGAGATGGGAATGGGGATTTTGCAGTATCCTTCCCCAGGAGCGGGGTGGGAATGGGGATTTGGCAGTATCCTTCCCCTGTAGTGAAGTGGGAATGGGGATTTGGCAGTATCCGTCCCCTGGAGTGGAGTGGGAATGGGGATTTTGCAGTATCCTTCCCCTGGAGTGAGGTGGAAATGGGGATTTTGCAGTATCCTTCCCCTGGAGTGGGGTGGGAATGGGGATTTGGCAGGATCCTTCCCCTGGAGTGAGATGGGAATGGAGATTTGGCAGTATCCTTCTCCTGGAGTGGGGTGGGAATGGGGATTTAGCAGTATCCTTCCCCTGGAGTTGGGTGGGAATGGAGATTTGGCAGTATCCCCTGGAGTGGGCTGGGAATGGGGATTTTGCAGTATCCCCTGCAGTGGGCTGGGAATGGGGATTTTGCAGTGTCCCCTGGAGTGGGGTTGGAATGGGGATTTTGCAGTATCCGTCCCCTGGAGTGGAGTGGGAATGGGGATTTTGCAGTATCCGTCCCCTGGAGTGCAGTGGGAATGAGGATTTGGCAGTATCCATCCCCTGGAGTGGAGTGGGAATGGGGATTTTGCAGTATCCGTCCCCTGGAGTGAGGTGGGAATGGGGATTTTTCAGTATCCATCCCCTGGAGTGCAGTGGGAATGAGGATTTTGCAGTATCCTTCCCCTGCCACGGCCACCAAGCAACGGCCATCAAGCCACACCACACCCACCAAGCCACGCCCACAGAACCGGTAATAAAAAAAATTGAATTCCACCACTGATCTAGACCAGTCTGCTCAAGTTTGAAAACTCTCGAGATGGCCCCTTTTTCCCAAACTGACGCTTGTTTTACTTTAAAGACCAGGTTGCAAATACAGGAGCTGGAATTGCAAAAGGAAAAAGTCATTTGTCCCAGTTCAGGAAAATGCAGAAGCGGGAGGCCCAGACTTTTATTCAAAGGTAAGGCTCCCTTGGCGTCTTTCTTGCGTGTGTCTACACAACCAGGGTCCTCCTGTTGAGTGAGAAGTCAGTTTAACAGAGTCAAGATGATGGCCACATCCATGCGGTTGAAGCACTGCCTTTTGGACAAAGGAGTGGAGCTTAATATAATTGATATGTCTCGTTTAATGAAAAGAAGGACCAGGGTAACATGACAGCACTCTTCCAATATTTGAGGGGCTGCCCCAAAGAAGAGGGAGTCAAGCTATTCTCCAAAGCCCCTGAAGGCAGGACAAGAAGCAATGGGTGGAAACTACTCAAGGAGAAAAGCAGCCTGAAATTAAGGAGGAATTTCCTGACAGCCAGAACAATTAGCCAGTGGAACAGCTTGCCACGAGAAGTGCTCCAACACTGGAGTTTTTTTAAAGAAAAGATTGGACTGCATTTGTCCGAAACGCTTTAGGGTTTCCTGTTTGAGGAGTGGGTTGGACTGGATGACCTCCACAGTCTCTTTCAACTCTGTTATTCTGTTTTAAGTCCAGCCTTCCTTGATTTCCCTTGACCCTTATCTAATTCCAAGCAGGGGCTGGCAGTTAATTTTTTCTTTTTTTAAAATTTGATTTATATGCCTCCCTTCTCCGGAGACTCAGGGGGGCTTACAATGCGTTAAGCAACAGCCTTCATACTTTTGTATATTTATACAAAGTCAGCTTATTGCCCCCACAAACTTGGGTCCTCAATTTACCCACCTTAGAAAGGATGGAAGGCTGAGTCGACCTTGAGCCTGGCTAGGATTGAACTCAGAGAAATTACAGGCAGCTGGTGTTAATTGCTGCCTTTAGTAGGAGGCATTAGCCCCCTACGCTACACAGGCTCTAGTTAATCTGTGCATTGACAGATTAGCAATAAATCAGTTTAATTGGACCTTCGTATGTAGACATGGTCTTTCCCATCTACCAGAAGGCTGATAAATGAGAAGGAAGCCGGTGGGGTCTCCATGCCCCTTGCTGGGCCCATCACCTCACATCCTCAAAATCTGCTTCCACTACAGGAAGTCCTCAATTTATAGCCATTAAGGTTCCCTTCGCACATATGTGCTAGTCATTCCCGACTCTAGGGGGCGGTGCTCATCTCCGTTTCAAAGCCGAAGAGCCAGCGCTGTCCGAAGACGTCTCCGCGGCCATGTGGCCGGCATGACTCAACACCAAAGGCGCACAGAACGCTGTTCCCTTCCCACCAAAGGTGGTCCCTGTTTTTCTACTTGCATTTTTTACCTGCTTTCGAACTGCTAAGTTGGCAGAAGCTGGGACAAGGAACAGGAACTCATCCCATTACGCGACGCTAGGGATTCGAACCGCTGAACTGCCGACCTTTTGATCGACAAGCTCAGCATCTTAGCCACTGAGCCACCACATCCCTCTATAGCCATTAGGGTTAATTCACAACCAGGTTAAGATGTTGTCTGAATACCACCAATATCATTTGATGGGGAAGGCAAAAAGTAAGCAGGGAGTAGTATACAGGTAGTCCTCGACTTACAACAGTTCATTTAATGACTATTCAGAGTTACAGCAGCCCTGTAAAAAGTGACTTAGGACTGGTTTCCACACTTATGACTGTGATTCAACCATCCCTATGATTAAACCATAGGTTCAATCCATAGACCATAGACCACACCATCCCTATGATTAAAATTTGGATGCTTGGCCGTTCTCACATTTATGACGGTTGCAGTGTCCCAGGGGTCCTGTGATCTCCTTTTGTGAACTTCTGACCTGCAAAGTTAGTGGGGATGCCAGATTCACTTCACAACCGTCTTACTAACTTAACAACGGCAAGTGATTCACTTAGGGACGGTGTAAAGAAAGGTCGCGAAATTGGGAAAAGATGTACGTCACTGTCTGCTCAGGAATGGAAATTTTGGAGCTCAGTTGTGGATGTAAGTCGAGGACTTATCTCTACTGTCTGTTGATGGAAGATAGAAATCAAGATCTCGTCCTTCAGGCTTTGGGACTGACTCCCTTTTCCTCAATTTTACAGCCGTCCTCCTCCCCATCTCCCTTCCTTTGCCTCCTTGTTCCAAGGCACCGGGCCCAACCTGGCTGATTGGGTGCAGGAGCTGAGCACCACAGCTGACCATTTTGCAGCTGCACCTGTTGGACAGGAGACCCGGCGTTTCTTGCAGGTATGGGAATCGGAGCCGTAGAAGCAAAGATGGCGGGCCTTGAAAAGAAGCGGGAAAAACAGATTGCAACTCGAGCGACTGGAGGAGCAGTAATTGTTGAAGCATTTAGACTTATATATCGCTTCATAGTGCTTTTACACCCCTCTCTAAGCGGTTTACAGAGTCAGCCTATTGCCCCCAACAACCTAGGTCCTCATTTTACCGGCCTCAGAAGGATGGAAGTCTGCTCCACCATGGCTTGAAAGAAGGGAGGGAGGGAGGAGGAAGAAAAGGAGGGAGGGTGGGAGAGAGGAAGGATGTGTTCTGTCCCAGCTACGGACCCCAAAGAACGCAGCACACACAAAGTCTGTACAAACCTTAGTTTACTAAATTAAATCAGTCTTTTTCAAACAAAGGCTGTTAATTAACTTTCTTAACAGCCTTCAAGAATCCAAAGAATAAATAATCATAATCTTGCTATGGTTAGCAGAAAGCCTAGGAGCAATTTGCAGGAAACAGATAAGAGAACTAAGATCAGGACGTGAAGAAGAGTGAATGAAGTTGTTCCCTGCAAATTGCTTCAGTCGGTGTTCCTCCTTAAATAGGCTAAGGGAGTGGCCAATTAGCCCCAAGCCTTACTCTCGAGGAGACCTCCTCCTGAGGAGCCACTCCTGCCTTTTGGCCGCTCTGCGTGCCCGTGCCTCGAGAAGAGGCTCCTCCTCTTCTTCCTCTTCACCCATGGAAGCTTCTGGAGGTTCTGAAGGCCCTGGCTGAATCCCCGCCTCTGGCACCACCTCTTCTTCAGCCTCCTCATTTTCTGACTCGGGTGCCAGCTGCACAGGCTGCTGTTGCAACACCACACCAGCTTCCTCACTGTCGGAATCAGCTACTAGCTGCATAGGCCGCTGATGGGCCACAACAGGATGCAAGGAAGAAGAGAGGGAGGAAGGAAGGCAGGAGGAATAGCAATAGCAGTTAGACTTATATTGTGCTTCATAGTGCTTTACAGCCCACTCTAAGCGGTTTACAGAGTCAGCCTATTTATTGGTTCGATTTATATGCCGCCCTTCTCCGGAGACTCAGGGCGGCTTACAATGCATTAAGCAATAGCCTTCGTACTTTTACAGATGGTATTTAGATCCCAAAAAGCTAGCTTGTATATATCCGAATCTACAATCCAAATGTTGGAGATGCGATTGTGTTGACGCTACGTATTATCATACATGGTGGACTTGTAAAAAGTCCACCATATATGGATAAAAATATGGTGGATTATCCAAAATATCCTTAAAAAGAGGTTAAAGTTTACTCTGCAGATGTTTTTGTTAGGTATAATTACAGACGGTACAGTTATAGAGACTAATTTGATTCTGAATTTAATAACGGCAGCAAGATTGTTGGTGGCGCAGTATCGGAAGATTTGCCTACTATTCAAGAACGGACGTTAAAAGTAGTAAATTTAGCAGAGATGGCCAAAATTTCAGCATATTTGAAGGATATATGAGAATGAGAAATATATGTTGGAATGGAGAAGATGGATTGACTACATTCAAAACAAATATCGGACTAAGAAATTTCAATTAGCTTATGAATGAACAAAGAAATGTTATAATTTACCTAAATTTAGTTTAATAAAAGGGGAATTAAAGTAGAAGAAGGAGATAGGAGGCTATAGTTAGTTAGCTTATGTTAGCGTACGATTGTTAAATGCTATACCGTGTATTTTGCTCTGGGAAGTTGGGGGGAGGGAGGGTTGGAGGGGGGAGGAGGGAGGGGGAGGAGGGAGGGGAAAAACATTTGTAAAATTTATTAAAACTGTTCAGTAAAAAAAAAAAAGCAACAGCCTTCATACTTTTGTATATACTTGCTTAGTAGGGCTTTGGCCCCCCCTAAGCGGTGTTCCTTTTTATACAAAGTCAGCTTATTGCCCCCAAAATCCGGGTCCTCACCTAGGACATGGCCTAACCATCGGAGCTGAAGAAGCTCTTGGATGAGGAGCGAACCGTCTTCAAAAAAACCCCTGAAAGTCCAGTTGCTTCTTGAAAAAATAAAAATAAAAATCACCTTTTGGGACTTTTTCAGATCTGCTCTCTGGGCCTCACTTTTCCTTTTCTCTCCCATAGCTGAAAGAAGAAGAGGTGGACGAATTGCGACTCCAAGGCCAGATGTTCCTTCGGCAGCTGCAGAAAAGATTGCACCGGGATGTTTTTCCAGATGTGGAACCTGAGAGCGATGCCCCCACGGTCCAAACGCATGGGTTGAATGGTACATGGCTGAGATTTGGGGCGGGGGGGGGGCATGGGAGAAAAAGAGACAGGTGGTGTTGTGGCCCACCAGTTGCCAGCAGATCTGGCGGCAGACTGGAACGATGAGGAGGTTGGGAAGGAACCTGGGCCAGTTCTGGAGTCTGGGGAAGGCTCTGACGGATGCTCTGCATTGGACACAGAGATAGAGCCAGGGCAGGGGTGAAATGCTCCAGGTTCGGGCCAGATCACCCGATCTGGTAGCGATGGCAGGCGGTTCAGAGAACCGGTAGCAAAAATCCCTGCCCCCCCGACCCCCCATGCCCAAAAAATGTTTTTAAAAGTAAAAAAAAAAGCCTCTGTTGATCACGTGGCTCAGCTGGGATCATCAGAGCCTTTTAAAAGCATTTTTTTCCTATAACCTCTTTGGCTGAAAAAATGCTTTTAAAAGTTTAAAAAAAAAAAAAGTTGGCCACACCCACTCAGTCACATTACCCCCCCCCCCACCCCACCAAGTCACGCCCACAGAACTGGTAATATAGAAATTTTACATTTCACCACTGAGCCGACATTTCCCAGCCACTGGAGAGGCAGCTGCCTTTGGAGGCTGATATGAGTGAGGAGGAAGAACAGCTGGGGCCTGTTCCAGAAGCACGTATGCTCAGAGCAGTTAGAAGAGGTGAACAACAGAGGACAAGGCGTCGACTCGGGAAGCTGGAGAACTTCAGAGTTAGGATTGTGGACTAACCTTGGCCTGCTTGTTGCTGGATTTATTTGGAACAGTTCTGAGGCTGGGTGAAAGAAATTGCTGGGGAAATCTCACGTGTGTGTGTGTATATGTGTGAGTGAGTGAGGTAGCACACGCATATATCTGTTGTGGCTCCATTGACTGAGCCTGTGTCATCGGCAGATACAGACTCTGAGAGTGAGAGAGAGGAGTTGGCAAGGCCTCCCTCTCCAGGACCCTCCTCTCTGGCAATGCCTCCGGAGGATACTGAAGGGCAAGAGATAGGCCCAGAGCCAAGCACGTCCACGCAGCCACAGGTGGACAGTGATGAGGGTAATGAGTTTTGGCTGGATCCTCGGCAGCATCACAGGGATAAGCGCGCGCAACAGAAGAAAAGGCGTGCCAGAGATTAGGCTGAGTCACTGGACCACACCCCACAGGGTATAAAAGGGGGTGAGTTAGCCTTTCAGACTCTGTGACAGACAAAACTAACTCCTATCGAGTCACATTGCATCTCTAGAAACAATATTATCGGCCTTGGTTTTATGTTTACGAACGGGACAATTTCTTACCGTGTGTATTTCTATTTGTTGATAAAAGTTCTTGGCAAGCAGCTACTGGGTGGCTGCCAAGCATCTTATCGGAAGTATTGGTTGTCTGCCGGTTTATTTAACCCCCGACTGTCTGTCTGTCTGTGTGTGTGTGAGACGGGGACAGAACAATATCAGCTGGAGGGCTGTCCAGATATTAGCAGCTGTAACATCCAGAATTCATTCCTAGAGGGTAAAACTTTGGGACAACAGACCAAATTTATCTCTTTCCTACTTCGCTTTGTGACAGATTCCCTGGTGAGCGAGACCCATCCTCAGCGAGAGAAACGCAGCTTGGGCCTTGATCCCATGGAAGAAAAGCAGAATCAGCTGCTGAGTGGTATCTATTTTTTTTAAAAAAATAATAATCTTTATGCTTCTTTATTTGGGAAGATTGCAAAAAAGGATCGGAGTGCAAAGGTGCTTCCCCACCTCCCATAAAAGGCAACTGGATTTTCTTGGTTTTTTTCCCTTGAATTCATTTCACTTCTCATCCAAGAAGCTTCTTCAGTACTGACAGAATGGTGGGGGAATGGAAGGATTTATATTCCTTGCCGTCATCTGGTCGTTCGTACTCTCTCTGAGAATCCTTGAGGTTTATCTCCTGAATAAAAGTAGGCCTCCACTTACGGCCTCAATTCAGCCCAAAATTTCTGTGGCTCACTGAGACTTTTGTTAAGTGAACGTTGCCCCATTTTACAACCATTCTTGCCACAGTTGTTAAGTGAACCACTGCAGTTGTTAAATTAGTAAAACAATTGTTGAGGGAATCTGGCTTCCCCATTGAGTTTCCTTATCAGAAGGTCGCAAAAGGAGTTCACTTAACCCCGGGACACTGCAACCATCATAAATACCGTGTTTCCCCGAAAATAAGACCCTGCCTTATATTTTTTTGAACCCTGAAATAAGCGCTTGGCCTTATTGCCATGCGCTCAAACGCCCGATTGGGCATTATCAGGGGAGGTCTTACTTTGAGGGAAACAAGGTAGAATAGAATAGAAAGAATGGAGTGGAGTGGAGTGGAGTGGGGTGGGGTAGGGTGGGGTGGGGAGGAGAGGAGAGGAGGGGAGGGGAGGGGAGGGGAGAGGAGAGGAAGAGAAGAGAAGAGAAGAGAAGAGAAGAGAAGAGAAGAGAAGAGAAGAGAAGAGAAGAGAAGAGAAGAGAGGGGTAGGGTGGGGTGGGGTAGAGTAGAGTAGAGTAGAGTAGAGTAGAATAGAGTAAAGTGGGGTGGGGTGGGGTGGAGTGGAGTGGAGTGGAGTGGAGTGGAGTGGAGTGGAGTGGATTAGAGTAGAGTAGAGTAGAGTAGAGTAGAGTAGAGTAGAGTAGAGTAGAGTAGAGTAGAGTAGAGTAGAGTAGAGTAGAGTAGAGTAGAGTAGAGGGATGGGATGGGATGGGATGGGATGGGATGGAGTAGAATACCGTGTTTCCCTGAAAATAAGACCCTGCCTTATATTTTTTTGAACCCTGAAATAAGCGCTTGGCCTTATTGCCATGCGCTCAAACGCCCGATTGGGCATTATCAGGGGAGGTCTTATTTTGGGGGAAACAAGGTTTGAATCAGTTGCCAAGTGTCTGAATTTTGATCATGGGGATGCTGCAACAGTCATAAGTGTGAGCATTGTCCATAAGTCATTTTTTTCAGTGCTCTTGTAACTTCAAACGGTCACTAAATGAACTGTTGTAAGTCGAGGACTACCTGTATTGCAGATGGGTGTGGAACCTTCTCGGAACTAAGAAAAGTCTAGATGCCTTTTGAAAAAGAAGAGAAAAAAAAACACTTTTGGGACAACCATGAATCTCCTTAGATGACTGTAGCACAAATGATAACCAATAGAAATGAGATTTTCAACATTAAAAGTAATGAATGAAAAACAGCAAACAAATTAAAATTGAAGCAAACCGGAAAGGAAAGGAAAGAAGGAAAGGAAAGAAAAAAAGGAAAAGAAAGGAAAGAAGGAGAGGGAAGGGAAGGGAAAGGAAAGGAAAGGAGGAAAGGAAAGGAGGACATGAAAGGAAAGAAGGAGAGGGAAGGGAAAGGAGGAGAGGAAAGGAAAGAAGGAAAGGAAAGGAAAGGAAAGGAAAGGAAAGGAAAGGAAAGGAAAGAAGGAAGGAAAGGAAAGGAGGAAAGGAAAGAAGGACATGAAAGGAAAGAAGGAGAGGGAAGGGAAAGGAGGAGAGGAAAGGAAAGAAGGAAAGGAAAGGAAAGGAAAGAAGGAAGGAAAGGAAAGGAGGAAAGGAAAGAAGGACATGAAAGGAAAGAAGGAGAGGGAAGGGAAAGGAGGAGAGGAAAGGAAAGAAGGAAAGGAAAGGAAAGGAAAGAAGGAAGGATAGGAAAGGAGGAAAGGAAAGGAGGACATGAAAGGAAAGAAGGAGAGGGAAGGGAAAGGAGAGGAGAGGAAAGGAAAGAAGGAAAGGAAAGGAAAGGAAAAAAGGAAAGGAAAGGAAAGAAGGAAGAAAGGGAAAGGAAGTGAAAGGAAAGGAAAGAAGGAACGGAAAGAAAAGAAAAGAAGGAAGGAAAGGAAAGGAAAAAGGAAAGGAAAGAAGGAGAAGGAAGGAAAAGGAAGGGAAAGGACAGGAAAGGAGGAGAGGAAGGGAAAGAGGAAAGGAAAGGAGGAGAGAAAAGGAAAGCAGGAAGGAGAGGAAAGGAGAGGGAAGGGAAAGGAAAGAAGGAAAGGAAGAGAAAGAAGAGGGAAGGGAAAGGAAAGAAGAGGGAAGGGAAAGGAAAGAAGGAAAGGAAGAGAAAGAAGAGGGAAGGGAAAGGAAAGAAGGAAAGGAAAAGAAAGAAGAGGGAAGGGAAAGGAAAGAAAAGGAAAGGAAAGGAAAGAAGAAAGAAAAGGAAAAGGAAAGAAGGAAAGGAAAGAAGAAAGGAAAGGAAAGGAGGAGAGGAAAGGAAGGAAGAAAAGGAGGAAAGAAGGAGAGGAAAGGAAAGAAGGAAAGGAAAGAAAGGAAAGGAAAGAAGGAAGGAAAGGAACAGAAAGGAAAGAAGAAAGGAAAGGAAAGAAGGAGAGGAAAGGAAAGGAAAGGAGGAAAGGAAAGAAGGAGAGGAAAGGAAAGGAAAGAAGGAAAGGAAAGAAGAGGGAAGTGAAAAGAAAGGAAAGGAAAGAAGGAACGGAAAGGAAAGAAGGAATGTAAAGGAAACAGGAAAGAAAAGGAAAAAGGAAAGAAAAGGAAAGGAGGAAAGGAAAGAAGGAGAGGGAAGGGAAGGAGAAAAATGCCACCACATTTTAAGGATTCTAACAGAATTGAACAGTAAACTGTTACCCTAAACATTTAAGAATACTGCATATGTTAAACAGTTTGCTGCCCCTGCTGTACCAGAGATCCCTTGTTCTGCCGTATTATTGTAAAATATAGAGAGATAAAAAGGATATTATCTAATAATACTGCCGTATCATTATGAAATATCAAAACACCGCACCAAAGGAGAAGAAGATATTGCTTTTTTCTTTCCTGAGTTGAAAATATTGCTTTTCCTGGAATGGGTGGTTTCTAAACGCCTATCCCTAATGTATGAGGATGGCAGGTTTTCTGTTTTGCTGTCTTGTGTTTGTGTCTCTTATGTTTGTTGTGTCGGGCCCAGCAAATCCAGGAGAGGGGGCATAGGGCTGTTACTGGGAGACATCAATCAATCAATCAATCAATCAGAATAGAGCTGGAAGGGACCTTGGAGGTCTTCTAGTCCTGTCCCCTGCTCAAGCAGGAGATCTTATACTAGTGATGGCGAACCCTTTCGGCACTGAGTGTCGAAAAGGACTTGTGCGTGCACGCTCATCTGGTCTGCAGCCTGGAAGAGGAGCTGCCCAGGACGCTTGCGTGTGCCTGAAAATTAACTTCCAGTTTCCGGGGCATGCATGTGCACCGGGCCAGTCAGTCTTCCGGATTTCTGGTGCGCATGCGCACATGATGATCAGTTGTCCGGGGCACATGCTCATGCAGGAAAACGGGAGAACAGCACGCAAAAAGGTGTGTCAGACACACATGCGTGCCAGAAACACTTCGGGCACGCGTACCATAGGTTCTCCATCATGGACCTATCGCATTTCAGACAAATGGCTGACTGGTCTCTTCTTAAAAACCTCCACAACTTCTGGTTGGAAGCAGTTCCACTGTTTAGATGCTGCTTTTCCCCTCTGAGAGATTCACCCCATATCTTTCTTCTCCCCAGCCCCAGCTGTAGATTCCAGCTGCCAGGGAGTGAACGAATCTGCCCAGCGGGTCCATTCTGTGCAGGAAACTTTCCGTTGGATTCTGCAAGTGCCCGAGCAGGACCTCATCATGAACTTCCAGAAGGTGAGGCTACAGGCCACCCCTCTCCCCTCCCTACCCATCACCAAGAAGTGGGGGGGAGGTATACACAAGCAGTCCTCCACTTATGATCACATAAGACATGACCTTGTAGATGGCCTTCACTCTGTCAAGGATCTTGGAGTACTCATTTCTAAAGAGCTAAGTGCCTAAATCCCTAAATCTTGCAACCGTTCTTCATATATTTTAGTCTCCAGGCCTTTGATCATCTTAGTTGCTCTTCTTTGCACTTTTTCCAAAGACTCAACATCTTTTTTTGTAATGTGGTGAGCAAAATTGGTTGCGGTTTTCCACGTGTGGTCTCACCAAGGCTTTATAAAGCGGTACTAATACCTTCACGTGATTTTGATTCTATGCCTCTGTTGATACAACCAAGAATTGTACTAGATTTTTTAGTGGCCTCCTGGTCTCTCTTCTCCACTGTTCCCCAGATCCTGGTGGACTTGGCCTCCAAGAACGCCAAGGGCCTCTACCGAGCTCACATCCAAGCCATTGTTGGACAGAAGGCTACAAGCTTCTCTGGTCTGGTGGGCCTGGAGCAGGACTCTCTCTACCGGAGCATGCCTGAAATCATCGCTCTTGCTTTGGGGACTCTGAAGACCTGAGGGCACTGCCAGGAAGGCCAAACCAGGGGGACATTCGGCCAAGGAAGCCCAGAAGGCAGAAGGCCATGGTGGACATTCAGGGGAACAAGACTGACTCCTGAGGAGACCTGGCTGCTGGAAGTGAAGTGGTCTAGAGATATCTGCCAGTTCTTCAGGGTGGAACCTCAAGACGTTTGGGTGCTCTTCAGGATGGGACCTTACTATGTTAGTTGGGGTGGCAACCCAGGACTCGTTCCAATGCTTTTAGGTCTGTGTCTGTCGACCTTGGGGACTTTAAGATGTGTGGACTTGAACTCAGAGTCGCTGGGAGAAATAAATTCCATAAATTATTATTATTATTATCTTTATTCATTAAACATGAAACTCAGTCAACTGAACATTCAAAAATGCATCACAAGTACCATTGACTGGTCCTAATGGTTGATACAGGTTGCTGCCAGCGTCCTAGGTATCAACTAAGTACCTTCTTAAGATGGATGATGTTCCAAGTAACACAGTTTTTTGCACTTCTGCTGGTGTGATTGCAGGAAGCTGCAATTTGTTGATGTAGCTTATGAAATTCTTGGACATGGTACCAAGCGCGCCCATGACGATGGGTATCACGGTTACATGTTTCATCCATAGCCGTGTAGTTTCAATGGCCAGGTTGCAGCAGCAGCAGCAGCATCATCATCATCATTATTATTATTATTATTATTTAATCTGTAGTGAGATTCACAGCTTTTGAAGCTGGTAAATAGCTCAGCAGATCGAGTCCTAACCAAGGACCTAGGAACTGTTAAGGTATCGTCGGAGGATGTAAGCTGTTCCAAGTAAGGTGGTTTTTTTGTAGAGTCAAAATATTCAAGTCCGGTAAATTTAGAATTTCTAAGTAGCGGGGTAGCCCTTTGGGTATTGCTCCAAGGGCTCCAATTACAATCGGGACAACACACGATTTCTTTTTTCACAGTCGCTCAACTTCAATTTGCAAGTCCCGGTACTTTGTGATTTTTTCTTGCTGCTTATCTTCAATCCGTGCATCCCAAGGTATTGCAATGTCAATGAACCATACTTTTTTCTTTTCAACTACCGTTATGTCAGGTATGTTGTGGACCAAGTGCCTGTCAGTCTGAATCCTAAAGTCCCACAAGATCTTGAGTTTCTCATTCTCTAAAACGTTCTCAACCTGATGTTCCCAGTGGTTTTTGCTGTACTCAAATCCAAACTTCTGGCACAATTTCTGGCACATCATCATCATCATCATCATCATCATCATTATTATTATTAACAACTGTCAGATGTCTATGGAGATTCTCAGTCATCCAGGTTAGGGGTGTCTCAAAGATGCTTTTTTTTCTTTTGAAAAAAGAAAACTCGTTTTTCTGTTGAAGGCATTTCGCTTCTCATCCAAGAAGCTTCTTCGGTTCTGACTGGATGGTGGGGAATGGAAGGATTTATACACCTTGCAGACAGCTGGTCATTTGCATCCTTTTTAGAGGGTCGTTGAGGCCACCTGGAGGTTTGTCTGTGTCCTCAGGGTCAACTGGGTGCTGCAAATGGTGTGGAGCAGGTGTGCTACTTATGCCGTGTCAAGGTGTCAATTCATCCACCGGCTGGCTTTTGACCAGATGTTAAGTCACAAAAAAACAGACTGGAGTTAAGGCGTAATAACAGAGCAGTAGTCGGTTCAGCCCGGTTCGACCGAGCCAGTAGCGGTGACGATATGACGTCATCAAACCGGTTCTCTTTGTTCGGGAGCTGCCCGCCCCCGCATTATTCTTATCTTTTATTTGGCCCCGCCCGCAATCTATTCGCTGCCTCCCAGATCCCAGCTGATCGGCTAGAAGGAAAAAAACTGTTTAAACTCTTGCCGTGGGGCTTCAAAGGGCCGCCCTACAGCTGATCAGTGTTAAAAGGCAATGTGGTGGTAGACCGGTGCCTCCAAAAACAAATGGGTAGACCAGTACAGCTCTGCAAGCAGTTAAAAGCCTGGTAGACCAGTACCTCTGCTAAATCCTAGAGAATTGTCACATGATCATCAAACCACGCCCATAAAATAAACCACGCCCACAGAACCAGTAGTAAAAAAATTTAGAACCTACCCCTGCCTTGGAGGTTTTCAAGTCCAACCCACTACTCAAGGAGATCCTAAACCTTTAAGGTTGGCAACCTTAAACACTCAACAGAGCCATTTGGACCCGTTTCCCACAGAAAAGAAAACACCGGGAGCCACAAAAATCCTTTTGACATCTAAAATGAAGATAACACTGCCTATATCGTTTTTTACCTTTTTTTAATCTTTTTTTTATGCTATGTATAAAAAAATTTACTTATCCATGGTTGGCCTACTGGGGGGGTCAAAAAGCTCCATAAATTATGTGCCGGCAGGTGTTGCACATTGGCGGTTGTGACACATGTTTTTTGTGTGACAGGGAGCTGCAGCAGAGGGATGAAGGAGCCACATGCGGCTCCAGAGCCACGGGTTGCTGACACCTGTCCTAAACCATTCCAGATAAGTGGTTGTCCAGCCTCTTCTTAAAGCCCTTCCAGTGATGGAGTGCTTACAACTTCTGGAGGCAAGCGATTCCACTGGATAATTGTTCTCGCTGTGAGGAAGTTTTTCTTAATTCCAGGTTGCTTCTGTCCTTGATTAGTTTCCATCCATTGTTTCTTCTCCTCCTCTTTGATGCTTTGGAAAATAAGTTGACCCTTCCTCTTTGTGGCAAATACTCTTCAAATACTGGATTCATTGTTCTGTTGGGAAATTTAAGATGCCTGAAGCTGCTTGTAGCATCTTCATGTGTAATTGACAATTGTCATTGGAAGAATTCTTTAGTTATAGGTAGTCCTCGACTGACAGTCATAATGCAGTCCTGCTCATAGGATAGGATAGGATAGGATAGGATAGGATAGGATAGGATAGGATAGGATAGGATAGGATAGGATAGGATAGGATAGGATAGGATAGGATAGGATAGGGTTAGGGTTAGGGTTAGGGCTCTCTACATGGGGCTCCCCTTGAGGAGCACCCGGAGGCTCCAACTGGTCCAGAATGCGGCCACGCGGGTGGTGATGGGAGCGACGTGGCGCTCCCATGTGACTCCCCTCCTGCGCGAGCTGCAGTGGCTCCCGGTAGTCTTCCGGGTGCGCTTCAAGGTTTTGGTTACCACCTTCAGAGCGTTCCATGGCTTAGGACCACGGTACTTACGGGACCGCCTTCTGCCACCAATAGCCTCTCACCGACCAGTCCGCTCTCATAGAGAGGGGCTCCTCAGGGTGCCGTCGGCCAAACAGTGTCGACTGGCGGCCCCCAGGGGGAGAGCCTTCTCTGTGGGGGCACCCACCATCTGGAACGAGCTCCTCCCAGAGATAGGGAGGCTTCAGGACTTACAGACCTTCCGCCGCGCCCTAAAAATGTTTTTATTCCAACAGGCTGGTCTGGCCGAAGTCTCCCCTTTTAAATTGGGTTTTAAAATGTTTTATATAATTGGATGTTTTAAATTTCGTTTCTAAGCCCAAATTATTTAATCTATTTTAAATAACTTTTAACTTTTATATGTTATGGTATTTTATTTTGGCTGTTCACCGCCCTGAGTTTTGGGAGTAGGGGGGTATATAAATTCGAAAAAGAAAGAAAGAAAGAAAGAAAGAAAGAAAGAAAGAAAGAAAGAAAGAAAGAAAGAAAGAAAGAAAGAAAGAAAGAAAGAAAGAAAGAAAGAAAGAAAGAAAGAAAGAAAGAAAGAAAGAAATTAAAAAATAGGGTTAGGGAGGTTTCAGGCAGGAAACCCTACACCAGTGATGGCTAATCTTTTTGCCGTCGCGTGCCAAAAGTGGGGGTCACTCAAGTGTGTGCCCACACCCATAATCCAGTCCATCCCACCCCTGCACATGTGTGAGCCCCCCCCCCCCCCCCCCCGTTTAGCATGTGATGGCCCGGTGGGCCCGGTAGGCCTGTTTTTCACCCTCCCCAGGCTCCAGAGGCTTTATAGGAGCCTGGGGAGGGCAAAAATGGCCTTCCCCACCCCCTGGAGGCCCTCTGGAGGCCGGAAACAGCCCATTTCCCAACTTCCTGTGAGACCGAAAGGCCCAAGAATCAGTTGGCTGGCACACAGATATGTGCTGGAGCTGAGCTACTGCAATGCTCGCGTGCCCACTGATATGGCTCCGTGTGCCACCTGTGGCACCCATGCCATAGGTTCACCATCACGGCCCTACACCATTTCAGACAAATTCAGCGAATGATCTCTGACCTCCGGACTTTTCATCAGGCCTTAAAAACGTACTTTTTCCAGCTAGCCGGCCTGGCCTGATCCCACGGGAAAATCTTTTTAGAGTTTTTGATATTAATTTTAATTGAATTGTTTTTAACTAATGGGCCAAATTTATATTAGTTACTTTTAATAATTTTTAACTTTTGTAAGATTTGTTTTTTATTTCTGGCTGTTCACGGCCCTGAGTCCGCAAGAAGAAAGGCGGTATATAAATTTAATTACAGTATTTTCCGGCGTATAAGACGACTGGGCGTATAAGACGACCCTCCTCAGAGCCATTTAAGGCTCGTCAGAGCCTTATGGGCTGGTCTGCCTGGTTACAGGAGAATGAGACCCGGCGTATAAGACGACCCCCGACTTTTGAGAAGATTTTTGTGTGTTAGAAAGTAGTCTTATACGCAGGAAAATAAATAAATAAATAAATAAATAAATAAATAAATAAATAAATAAATAAATAAATAAATAAATAAATAAATAAATAAATAAATAAATAAATTTTTGTCACAATCTCTTCTTAAAAACTCCCAGTGATGGAGCGTTCACAACTTCTGGAGGCAAGTCGTTCCACTGACTAATTATTTTAACTGTCAGGAAATTTCTCCTTAGTTCTAGGTTGATTCTCTCCTTGATGAGTTTCCATCCGTTCCTTCTCATCCTGCCTCCTGGTGCTTTGGAGAACAAGTCTACACAAGCTGAGCCCATGGAGTGAGAGGATCTGCTAAGATTTGACCCAATGGTGCACCATATTGTGCAAACGCACCCAACATGGAGCAGACAGGCCAACTCTGCCAGTTGCTTAAAAAGCAAAATTCCTTCTCGATTGCAGAGAGGAAGTTAGGGCCGGGATGCCAATCTCTTGTTTCCAAGCTGGCTCGTGATTCTCCCTTCCCCCAGCTGCCAGCTGCTCTTGTCCGTCCGCATTCCCAAATTAAACTTGCTTCCAGCCCAGTCGGACACGCACAGAGGCAGCGGAGGGACGGGGAGCAGTCCATCTGATGCCAAGATGGACAATCGGACATTTCAACTCGTTCTGTTTTGCGCTCTGGCCTTGCCAGGTAAGATGCCCCCCTAACCCCACCTGAAGCTTAGGATGAGGGCAGAGATTCAGCCCTAATGGAAAACTCTGCAACATTTTGCAAAATAAGGTACTAATTATAATAAAAAAAACCTTTAGAAAAGTCCTGCCGTTGGCATTTCTGAATTGCAGTAACAACCTGTTTAGGAAGACGCAATTCTGAAACTTGGGAATTGATTGATTTTCACAGGGAGAATTAGCAAAAAGTCTTCCTTGTGTAGGAGGGTGGAATTTGGGTTCTGAGATTCAGGATGGGTTTGCATTGAGATATTCAGGCTCAGACTCAACCTCTCCAAGACGGAGTGGCTGTGGCTCCCGGCGTCCCGGTATAGCCAGCTGGTTCCATCACTGGCTATGGGGGGGTGAAACCTTGGCCCCCTTGGAGAGGGCTCGCAATCTGGATGTCCTCCTGGATGCATAGAAGACCATATGACGGCTGTGGCCAGGGGGCTTTCTATCAGGTCCGCCTGATTTACCAGTTGCGTCCCTTTCTGGACTGGGGCGCCCTGTGTACGGTCACTCACGCCCTCGTCACATCATGTCTGGACTACTGTAATGCTCTCTACATGGGGCTCTCCTTGAAGAGCATGGGGCTCCCCTTGAGGAGCACCCGGAAGCTCCAACTGGTCCAGAAGGCGGCCGCGCGGGTGGTGATGGGAGCGATGCGGCGCTCCCATGTGACTCCCCTCCTGCGCAAGCTGCACTGGCTCCCGGTGATCTTCCGGGTGTGATTCAAGGTGCTGGTTACCGCTCCATGGCTTAGGACCCAGATAGCTACGGGATCGCCTTCTGTCCCCGATAGCCTCCCACCGACCAACACGCTCCCACAGAGAGGGACTCCTCAGGGTGCCGTCGGTCAAACAATGTAGACTGGTGACCCCCAGGGGGAGAGCCTTCTCTGCGGGGGCACCAGCCCTCTGGAATGAACTGCCCCCAAGGATACGTATGATTCCTGACCTGCGTACTTTTCGCCATGCCTTTAAGACTCTGCTATTCCAACAAGCTGGCCTGGCTTAATAAGAATCTGGATGGGGTATTTTAAACTTGCGGGTTTTTAACTGAAGGGGCCAAATTTATTTAATTTGTTTTAAATTGGTTTTTAAATTTTGTATCTCATATTGTTTTATCATGGCTGTACACCGCCCCGAGTCCTTTGGGAGAATAAAAATCTAATAAATGAAATGAAATGAATGAAATGTATGTAGTTTTCCTTGACTGAGTTGTGTGCAAAAATGTAGGGTAGAGTCTCCCCCAATTCTTGGCGTTTCCTTGTTGAAAAAACAATGGCACTCCACCCAAAGTGGTGAGTGGTGAGTAGTGAGTGGGCTCCATTTTTACATGTTTGACCTTCCCATCCTCTTCCATATTTTGTCCTCCGCTTGCTGTCTCCCAAGCACAACTGTTTTGTGCGCTTGTGTGTCTGTATGTCTCTGTGTTAGCTTGCTTCTGTGTGTCAGAAGTTGTGGGTGTTGCATCACCGGAGGTTTTCAAGAAGAGATTGGACAGCCATTTGTCTGAAATTTATTTATTTATTTATTTATTTATTTATTTATTTATTTATTTATTTATTTATTTATTTATTTATGGTACTTGTATGCCGCCCTATCTCCCATGGACTCAGGGCGGCTCACAACAATTAAAACAAAGCAAACAAACTATTAAAGCAAAAATCCAGGTTAAAATTCAATAAATAATAAAAATTCAATAGGGCCTGGTGGCTCAGCAGACTAATGCATTGTGATTAACTCCAGCTGTCTGCAATTACTGCAAGTTCAAATCTCCCCAGGCTCAAGGTTGACTCAGCCTTCCATCCTTTCTAAGGGAGGTCAATTGAGGACCCAGTTTGTGGGGGCAATAAGCCGACTTTGTATAAAAATATACAAAAGTATGAAGGCTGTTGCTTAACGCATTGTAAGCCGTCCTGAGTCTCCGGAGAAGGGCAGCATATAAATCAAATTATATATTTAAAAAAAGTTAAAATTCTATTAAAACCCCCATCAGTCCAGGGCGGGTGGGTGAAATAGCCACGTTTTCAGGCCACAGCGGAAGGAGCGAAGATCGGGGGCCACCTGGAGCTCCAGAGGGAGTTGATTCCATAGGGTGGGTGCCCACAGAGAAAGCTCTCTCCCTGGAGGTAGACAGCCAACACTGTCTGGCCGACGGCACCCTCAGTAGGCCCTCCCTGTGGGAACGCACAGGGCGATGGGAAGCTGGTGCTGGCTGCAGACGGTCCGCCAAATATCCCGGGCCTAAACCATGATATGGGGTCTCCATCTTGAGTAGGGAGATTGGGCTAGAAGATCTCCAAGGCCCCTTAGGAGTAAGGATGACATGAGAGCAGTCTTCCAATATTTGAGGGGCTGCCCCAAAGATGAGGGGCTCAACCTATTGTCTTAAACTCCCAAAGGGAGGACAAGAAACAACGGATGGAAACTAATCAAGGAGAGAAGCAACCTAGAAGTGAGGAGAAACTTCCTGAAAGGGAGGACAATTTATCTCCAGACCTTGTAGATGCTCCATCACTGGAGTTTTTAAAGAAGAGATTGGACAACCACTTGTCTGAAACGGTATATAGCCGTGATGGCTAACCTCTTTGCTGTCTCATGCCAAAAGTGAGGAGAGTGATGGGGGTCACGCATGCGTGTGCCCACACCCATAATTCAATGCACCTCACCCCCGTGCATGCACGCATGACCCCCCCCCTCCATACTCCCCCCGCTTTTGGCATGTGATGGCTGTCAGGTTTCGAGGTCGTCTCAAATAAATTGCATTTCAAACAAAGTCTTTGATGAAAAAACTCTTATTTATTAAGCACGACATTTCTGGCTCCGACTCATCGTAGCCAACACTAACTTCCAACCCAAAAACCCTCCCTTTCCTTCCCCACTCCTCTGCACTGATTGGCTATCTTCCAAGTCACTCTACCCCTAATCTACTTCTCCAGCTCAAAGGAATTTCCCCCCTCCCATCCCATCTCCTAGGGGATATTATCTCCAGGGAAAATAAGTAGGTGAAAAGCCAAACATCTCTTTCCAGATGCCTCCGCTTCTCCTTCTTATGTCAGCACGAGCATAAATGCAGCTTGAAATGCTGACAATGGCACAGTGGGCCCGGTGGGACCGTTTTTTGCCCTCCCCAGGCTCCAGGGGCTTTCTAGCTGGCGGGGGAATTCTGGGAGTTGAAGTCCTCCAGGCTTAAAGTTGCTAAGGCTGGAGACCCCTGCTTTAGACCCACAGCCCACAGCCTTTCCACTTGTACCGCCCAATTCCGAATAGGCCACGGCCTGGTAGTAGGCCGCAGCTCAGAGGTTGCTGCTTTAGACACAACCAAAAGACAAGAAACAGTTTGTTTGTTTGTAAGCAAACCACAGTTCATTTCCTGAAAGCAGGAATGGCCGTGGAGGCATGGAAGGGCACATTGTTGGCACACGGGGAAGCGTCCGGTTGAAACAGATCACTTTACAAGCAAGTGAGGAGGGAGCTCAACACAGAGACCCATCCGGAAAGAAAGTCCTTTCAGATCTTACAGAATACAGAAAAACAGAAAAACAAGAGTTGAAAGGGACTCGGGAGGTCATCCAGACCAACCCCCTTCTCAAACAGGATACCATTTCAGACAAATGGTTGTTCAGGCTCTTCTTAAAAGCCTCCAGTGATGGAACATTCACAACTTCGGGAGGCAAATTGTTCCATTGATTAATTGTTCTCTTTGTCAGGAAATTTCTCCTTAGTTCTAGGTTGATTCTCTCCTTTTCTCTCCCCAGAATTCCCCAGCCAGAATGCCTGGACTTCCACTCCCAGAATTCCCCAGCCAGGATGCCTGGACTTCCACTCCCAGAATTCCCCAGCCAGCATGCCTGGACTTCCACTCCCAGAATTCCCCAGCCAGCATGCCTGGACTTCCACTCCCAGAATTCCCCAGCCAGCATGTCTGGACTTCCACTCCCAGAATTCCCCAGCCAAGATGCCTGGACTTCCACTCCCAGAATTCCCCAGCCAGGATGCCTGGACTTCCACTCCCAGAATTCCCTAGCCAGGATGCCTGGACTTCCACTCCCAGAATTCCCCAGCCAGGATGCCTGGACTTCCACTCCCAGAATTCCCTAGCCAGCATGCCTGGACTTCCACTCCCAGAATTCCCAGAAGTCCACCTATCTTCAAGTTGCCAAGGTTAAGAAACACTGATCTGGAGAGAAAGATTACTGTTAAGAACTTCTCTTTTCCAACCCTCCCTATAGAAAATATAGAAAGCAAATGGCTTCCAATCTTTGAGCTGTGTGGATTTCAACTCCCAGAATTCCCCAGCCAGGAGAATTCTGGGATTTGAAGTCCACCTCTAGCTTAAAGTTGCCAAGGCTGAAAAACATGGATGTATAAATTTGCAGAAGGCCTGGCTTAGACGTTTGGGCAGCATCTCTTCAACGCACCAGCCCGGCCTCTTCCACCAACTTCTCTCCACATCCTTGCAGGTGCCCTTGGTGTAAACATGGAGGAACAGCTGATCAAGCTTCTTTTCAAGGACAGAAACTACAGCAATAAACTGCGCCCGGTAAGGTCCAGGAACGACACTCTGACCGTCAACCTGGCTCTCACCCTTTCCAACCTGATCTCCCTGGTAAGATTCCCCTCGGGCACACAAAACACACCGTCTGCCACACCCATCGGTTGCTGGGGGATCCTTTCTCATTCCAGTCGATTTGAAATGAAGATTTTTCTTTCGGATATCATCACCTTTTTTTTTTAACAATCCCATAATCCCTTGAGGGGGTGGGTGGGTAGGTAGGGAGAGAAATTCTGGGCAACTGAATGGAGCTGAGTGTTTACTGGCCGGATGCCCTTCCTGTTGCCAGTGCGGAGTTCTTTTTCAGCAGATATTTTCTCACCCTGCCCAGAGAGAGAAATATCCGCCTCTACCTAGGATCGAACTCACAGCCTCCTGATTGTGAGGCGAGAGCTCCCCCTCTAGGCCACCGCGCCGCCCGTTTTTCTTTCTGATATGCTTTTACTAATTAATTAACCCTTTAACAGATTAAGACCGTTTTCAGACTTCCAGTAGGCCTGTTTTTCATCCTCCCAAGAGGCTTTCTTAGAGCCTGGGGAGGGAGAAAATGGCCTTCCCCACCCCCTCTAGAATCCCTCCGGAGGTCGGAAATGGCCCGTTTCCTGAC